>LKNJ01003567.1:0-42703 GCA_002120245.1 Maccullochella peelii
ATATATATATACATACATACATATACACATATACATGTATACATATATATGTGTGTGTGTGTGTGTGTGTGTGTGTGTGTGTAAGAAACATAATTATAATTCTGAACATGTTAATTTAAGTTAGCCCATATCAACCTGCATCCTCACTTTCAAACAAAGGGTATATACTGTGGAACATTTCACAGTACACACTCACATAAGTCTAACATTTGAGACAAGAAAGAAACTTTATATCTTCGACAGCTGCATAGTTATTTTTTCTTTACGTTCAATTTTGTAGGTCAACTAGATTTTTGTTTTTGCTATGCACTATAAATGTTTTAAAATACAAGACAGATAGTGGGAATAATATTACTGATCAGTTTTATTCTCCATGATGGTCTGCTATTTTTCCAGTCTCTCACATGAAGCGTTAGTGGCAGTCAGAACACCAACATTTTAAATCAGTCAAAATGACAATGTCTTCTCACACACAATGTACAGGGTGGCCTACACATGCCTTAAGGTGTTTTCAAAGTGTATTGTTTGCCTAGGCAGTGTCAAATGAGTTTGACACTTTAAATTGTGTTTGTAAGTTATGTTTTGAGAATTTAAGCATGTCATTTTCACTTCCTTAGAATATCTGATTAAAATGTTTACTTTATAATAAAGTAAGCTTTTTGTAGCTCAACCTTTTTGGACTGCAGAAACTATGTGTGAATTTTTTCAACTCTGAGTTCAGGGACAACTCCGACGGGTGTCAGTTTGATGCCTAAATGTATCTTAAAATGTAAAATATACTGCACACTTAAAAAATAATGGTGAGATAAAGACACCCCATCCCTAATATGAGGCTTGATTGGCATGGGAGTGAAGCATATAAGCATTATGTGTCCTTGTTTTATGTATTTGCTATTTTTATTGCTTTTTCTCTTAACCAGGGTCTTAAAGGGGCTGAGACCAGTTTAACAATGACTGCTACTGTGGTATGTTGTACGATATAACACTATAGGTCAATGAGGGGTTAACTTCTGACAAAGCACTGTCAGGAACATCCATCACTTTACATTCAGGCCTCCACTTAACGAGCATGGGCCTGCGACGTAAAAGAATATGAATTATTCCGAAACGATAGCAATGGCCTCTTCGTATAAATAGGAGCCATACTAACAACAACAACAACATCTCAAACAATAATTTGCCCTCTAGTCCGACAAAAGAGCCAGCATGGAGGTGCCATTTGATGTGTCCCACGCTGGGCAGCTCAGGCTCATAAAACAAAGTCTTTGTACCAGTGGCTCAGAGTTCAGACGAGGGGGACAATATACACACTTCATTACATTTTGTCAAAAGGCGCAATGAAATGTGTGTGGGACATTGTTTCTGTGCATGTCCCCCTCCATGGAATTTCTGATTGCTGATGTTGCTACAAGGTCTCTGCTAATGAGTTTTGTCAAAGACAATTATGGACTTGGTGGAATGGCCAGAGATGGGATAAAAAGCTGGCATTGTGCAGTTTGGGTAGATGTTGCATTGCGACCCCTGCTTCTTTCTATACCCTGTTTGACCTGTGCTGGTCGTGTCCGGAAAAATCCAGGCCCCCGTTTCATCATCAGTGCTGTACTCGAGGCAGAGTGATCTGCTTCAGCACCTTTGCCTTTTTCATAAGGGTCCCCAACCGGATCCCAATGTACCAGGCTGGAGCATGACACAAAGTGATGTTAGTGCTGCCGTTTCCCAGGGCTTTGTTTCTTTTTTTGGACATCATTCCCTTTAAAGTAAGTAGGGTATTGGAGTCTTCTCTGATCTGTTAAGTTTGGGAATAAAGACCTGTAACCAAATTCTTTTTCGCCTCTCATACTCAGTTCACTGACAATCTGTTAATGCCTAATTGTGAATGTGGTGGCTAGCCCCTAGCTCAAGTGATACTACAGTATGAAGGTAAGAGCCACTCTGTAACAAAGCTTTCATGGCTTCTGCTGCTTTCCCAGTGATTCTCCCCCAGTGTCAATTCCACTGCTAAACCAAAGGGCAAGGTCAATCTCACCTCTTGGACCATCTGTAACTACTGGAAGGAGTACAAATGGTACTCAGGGGATAAAATGAGCAAAGATTGCCATGTTTCCTTTGAACGCATACAGAAATAAGCAGGCCAAGAAGCTCCAATCACACAATGAAAGGCTAACCCACAAGGAGACACAATTAAATAAATTCCTACTGAATGCCAGCACGAGAGGAGCTTTCATGTGCAGCCTGAATCCCTACATTGTACCCATGGAATGCTAAACTGTGTGCGCACTTGGTCCTGTTATCTTGTTTGTTCTTTTATGTTTGTCTGCTGGACTGGCAGTTTTCTGTTGCTGACCTCAGGTTGGCGTCACCAACATCAGAATAATCTTCTGTGTCATTTTAATGCCCTTTAATAATCCCCCGCATCTCATTTTTAATCTCACTCTCTCCTTCTGTTTTTCTTCCCCTTTACGTTGGGCATCTGTTGGCCTTTAATGCCTGCTGTTGAGTCTTTTGACTTTTAAACAGGGTTTGTCATGTCATAGCCTGACCACAAAACAGGAATAAATTCCAAAATTCTACAGTCTCTACAAAATAAGTTAAAACATATTTTAGTTATGAAAAGTAACGCACCTCGTATGCAATTCTACGAATCACATGAAAGAGGAGGACACTAAAATAACACAAAAAGTAGTCTTTTGGCTGACATGATGGATGGGCATGTTCATTTACCTTCCAGGCTACACCTCATGCAAATTTTCTGCGATTGGTAAAGTTTGATTTACTAGAAAAAAATGTATTGGATTATTTCATCATATCTACACCTTACTCTGTGTTAATCATCATGTTTGAAACTAACACTGAATCAAGAGAATTAGCAATTAACCAACTCTTTTACATTCTTTTAGGTCATTATTTGGTCTCACTGCCCCCAAACTTACAGTATTTTATGGTTGAGTCTAAGCTGCTCTAATTAACCTCTCTTGCCTTATAACCCCCACTGTACATAACCTGCCCAGAATCAGATGGCAAACAAAAGTAAGCGACTTGCTGATGAACACAGTGGAGCAATTAGGAAATAAAGACCCAGATATTTTCTGCTATGTTGGTGGAGACCAAAACAGAGCAAAAAGTAGAGTGAATATTTCACTTAGTAATCATAGCTAATGTTGCTTCATGTCCACCGGATGTGAAAGTGATTTAATAGTCCGGGGATATGGAGGTGGCTGTGTATTTGTCAGCTTGTTGAGATGATTTTATGCCCTTTGGTGGTCAAACATTGATCAGTGCAGCTTTAATCTATCAGCTTTAATCATTTTAGCTGCTATGCAACTTGAACCTTTACTTGACACTGAGCTGTTGCCCAATGTTACATACACAGTGTAAATCAGTTTTCTAATATGATTTGAACATTGTTTTAAAACTAAATGTCCATGCACAATGAAGCAACACTGCAGAATGTGCATTCAGGGGTATGTTTATACTGTATAAAGTAACAGTAATGGGATGGGATGATGTTCCACTGTTTTTCCCTGTTTGTTTAGAGGAACATTCAAAACTATAGTACATAACTGGAGTATAGTGCCCCCTGTTGAAACATAGTTTTGTCATTTTCTATGGTGTTTGTATGGTCTCATGTTTTTATAGAAGGGATGGCAATATTATACTTTTGCAGGCATTCTGAAACTGTAAAATGTTTAGTTTTATTATGTTTATTAGCATTTTCTTGTCCCATACATATTCAACAACATCATTTAGTAACTTCACATTACATGGACACAAATCTCATTCAGGGGTGAATTTTTGGTTAAGGCTGATTTTGGATGGTTTGGAGAAGAAATCATGTCACAATAGGTTTATTTTTGTGAAGCTGTACAGGTGACAGCTTCCGGAGCAGTTCATTTGGACTGCAGACAGCAACAATGTTCAGCAACAGTATTCTGCAAAGCAGCAGCACTATCAATTCTCTTCAATTTATGTCTCCAATTTCCTGAGTTCAGCCTGTGCCAGCACAACTGCAGATTTGACAGATGAAGTCCAGCATGTGAAGCCAGCAGCTTGTCTCTCTTGGAGACTCTACACCTGACTGTTTTTTTCCCTTCTTCACAGATATGCAGCACAATGAGGAGCTGTAGCGGCAGCACCTATAATGAACAGCCTCCTCCACCTGAACACAGAGTATTTCCACTACATTAGTTTCATTGGCATCATGCGGGCAGGAGGAAAACTCACAGCAGGGCTGTGTAACAGTATGGTGTCGACAGCACTCCTCTCCACTGGGCTCTGCTTGGGGGCCTGCCTCTCTGTGTGAGGCTCCTGTGTAGGATTAGACACTGGTGTGCAAGTCAAATGGTTGCTAGCTCTAATGGAGTCTCCACACCTGCCTGATGTCTACATCAGCTCTGCTTTCTGTTACTCATGGCCCTTGTATATCAAGCAGACACACCAAGGAATGTAGAGGCATTTCCAAGAACAGTTTCTCCACGATAACAGACCGTATCATTACTGTGACAATGCTGACCTCAAAAACCTATGCATGCAAAGTGACTAAAAATTACAGAAGATTCACTTTGAAGCAATTATGTCATGTTGAATACTTTAATACCAAAAGCAAAAGTAATTTAAGATGCTGGAGGGAGCCACATGTCCTGTAAATCAAATTACATCCTTTAAATACATTGTATGGAGGTCATGAAATGTGAAATATGGCTTTGTTTATCACAAAGAAACCGAGTAGCGGCATCAATGCATGGGCCATAAAGCGGCCAACAAGCAAGCAGGGTGGCTGTTGTCATGGTGGTGGCATGCCAGTCGTGACGTGGCTTTGATACGGCGGAGCAATAAGACATAAGGCATCAAAGAGGGGGCAGTCGAAACACGCTCCACATTCTACAGCAGCAAACAGCTGAGGGGAGAGGAGGAGGTGGAGAGAAACAGGGAGGAGGGAACAGTGGAGGGAGGTGACACACAGACCACACATTTTCAAAGTTCACTCTTAAACACAGTACGCTCATAAAAGTACAGGTCCCATTATTCACGGGTGGGATTTCTCTCTCTCTCTCTTATAGCATGCAGGCAAACAGCCCAAACCCCCGGGCTGTGTCAAATGATGGAGCATCATAATTACGCCCTTTTTATTGGCCATCTTATTCCAGCTATGACTGATGCAGCTCCCAACCCTAAGTGTTTCCATTTGCACTTTCATGTGGCAAACGAGCAGAGAAGCCACGGCTCGCCTGCCTTTCAAAGGTGGGCTGACAAATATTTATGGCCTGACGTGAAGTCACTTTTAATCAGGGCTGGTGACCTGTTCCTGAGGAATCTGGCCGCTGGAACATGCTTATCTCCTCGGTAATAAATGAGCCTTCAAAGGGCCCACTGTGCTTGCATTATGCGGTTGTCTAAAAATAATAACTGACACATTTTTTAGAATCACTCATAATCAAGAACTCAGAGGAGGCAAATGCAGATCCCTGCTGTAACATGGCAGAAATAAATCAATGACCTCCCTCTACTGGTCAGAGGCCAAACTACAGTATAGTGAATTACCAGCCCTCTGACTCTGTCTGCTGTCATGACCAGGGGAAAAAAATGCAGGAAATGTGAGCTAGGGTTTGTCAAGGAAATATTCTTGTAACATAAAATGTACTTCCTAATTTCTGTTTTATTTTATAACTACATATTTTAATATTACATTTGCTATATGTGTCCTTAGAAAGAAATTGAAGTAATGCACACACTGAAAGAAAAGGATGGAAACTGATATATTACATTGCAAAGACAAATTATCCACATCCTGTGAACCCAAATCCCTTTAAAACTCTTGAATAACTTGCATTACCCAGCACCAGTCAAAAGTAAAGATGAGTCCTATCCATTTTAAAAATGTGTTGTAAATCCTCTGTATATTACTGTGGGCAGCTGAGGATGTGATGGATGGTTACAGAAGCCAAGAAGAGATCTGTTGATGAGGCACTATTAATAGAAATTACCTCAAACTTCCAGACTTCATATCCAAGCCAGTCGAGATGTACTGTAATCCTTTGCTTTGGTTTAACTTCTTCACTATTGTCCCCGTCTGCGATCCTGCACTGTGTTTTATGCTGTCTAGTTTGAAATCTAGATTTATGACACCAATATGTTCTTTTCCATGCTTTAACAGCCTATAAGGCATTATGGGAGGGTTCCCTTAGTGAAAACAGATATTTTCCTCCATATTAGGAGTTATGGGGAGAGTGATCCTTAAAAATGAAAGCCATAAATCATTTCTCTCCACGATTATGCCATTAACAGGAGCATGGTTTTGTCGTTTAGGTCATGCTAATAGTTCGGGCTTGAGGTTGTGGCCATGGGGAAGGAGCATGGAGCAACGCATAGTCCCATTTGCCAGTGAGAGGGAGGCGTTGCGAGAGCTGAGTTTGTCTTGGTGGTCCTGTATTAGTGCTTCAGCTTTCTTAGCCTGATCACTGTAGACATTATCCGCATCTGCTCTGGATTTTGCCCCCCCCAAGTCTTCCAATTGGAGTTTCTATATTGGGCCTGGTTGTGGTCTTCCAGAGAGACCCCACGACAAACTATCGGAGCATTTTGCACTCTACAAAAGGCACCGGATGCCAGCAGAGTACATATTAAATTTGTTACTAATTTTAAACTTGGCATGGTGGACCACGTAGCTGCCACTAGCTCACTGGAAGCAGGCGGGTTCAGCCCCACTGCAACCACAACCACAATACAAACAAAGCATATGGAACAGCAGCTCCCAGTGTACTACTGACAGTAAATGTTTAGAAAAGGAACTTTTAAAAATAACCCAGTGTAATAGAATTAGTGGGAGAGAGGCGCCTGGCAGCATGTTTTCCCCCTTTTTTGACTCCTGTACCAGATTAAAATAATAGTTTGAGAAGCATAACCAAAACTAAGGAAAGGATGAGGCTGCTTTTGTGTTTTTAAGATCGTTCTCCAAAGCTGCCAGTGGCTGGGAAACACTTGGGCATTTTTTTATTTTTACCAATTTGTTTTATATTCCCAACCTTCCCAAGAAAGCACTCCAAAAATCTAAATTTAATAACTTATTGAGCTATGACTATGCCATAGTACAGTTAGTGCCATTGAATAAGTTGTTAAATAATAGCTGTGAAATTCAGTGGTGGAAGAAGTAGTCAGATCTTTTACTTAAGTAGAAATGCCACAGTGCAGAATAACTCTGCTACAAGTAAAAGTCCTGTATTAAAAATTTAACTTGAGTAAAATACAAAAGTGTTACTTTAAAAATATACTTAAAGTACTCATTATACAGAATCATGACCCATTTCAGAACACATTATTGAATTATAATTATTGATACATTAATGTACACATAACTTTAATATTGAAGCTGGTAAAGGTGGGGCTAATTTTATGAATCCATAATTATATATCATAATTTATTTGTTGATTATATTTTGAATGAATAATCTGCAAAGTAACTAGTAATGCAAGCTTTAAAATATATGTAGTGCTGTCAAAAGAACAATATTTGCCTCTGAATTGTAGTGGAATAGAAGTATAAAGTGGCATAAAATGGAAGTACCTCAAAATTGTCTTTACTTAGTTACTTTCCACCACTGGTGAAAGTACACCAGAGGGATGATGACTTGGATACATTTCATTTCCTGCCTCATCCAGCAACATACATGTGAACTGTAGCCATGGAGCGTTCAGTGTCAGTGTGAAATCACTGCTATTAGCAGCCAACACAGCTTCATGTGGATTTGGATCTGCAGCTTTTGGTGACAAGGTTGCAAGGTTTGTTTCATAGGTGCATGTCTGTCTGTGTGTGTGGCTATTTCACAGTGTGAAACTCACTGTGATATCCTCTGGTTTCTTTCAGCTTTCACTTCTTCCCTCCAGTTCATGCCTATTGTCTAAGTGGCTGTGTTAAACAGGATGTTGTTGCTGGCCTCAGCTGCGTCTGTCACCCATGGAACTGCAGTGACCTCTAGAGACAGTTCTCCCCACATACAGTGTGGAGGCAACCTGAAGTGTTTTGGCACAAATCAGGTGAGGTGATAGTGTGTGTGTGTGTGTGTGTGTGTGTGTGTGTGTGTGTGTGTGTGTGTGTGTGTGATCACAGGCAAGTTGAGACTGCAGACGGCTTCGGGGGCCAAGCCTGAATGCATCGTTAAATGCACGTGCACAGACTGACACAAACATTAGAACAGAATCGCAAAACACTTGCAAAACAACACACACTCTAACATGCACACACATCATTAATAAAAGTGTATACCAGCGCTCGCACACACTCGCACAGCTAAACAAACACAAACAGGCGAGACCTGGGGCCACCCTGCAGATCACCCTGATCAGTGTGAGCGCTGCGTCTTCTCTGATCTAATATGTTTAGCAAACATTCATTTATTCTCCAATCAATAACACAGAGCAGCATGTTTATGACTCTGCTTCTACTTACTCAGTTCATCTGCAGTTCATCAAAGCTGAAACACTGGTCTACCCTCTAGCCTATGTCTTTTTCTCTTCTAGTCAATGACTGTGTTTCTGTAATTTTCTCTTTGTATCACCTTCTTTCTCTCTCACACAATTATTTGCATTGTTTTGAACTGTCATTGAAATATTAAAAGCAATACTAAGATGCCATATTGCTCAAGGAAAATGTGGGAGAAATAATATTTTATGTCATATTTTCAGAACAAATATGTCTGTCTAGAGCTGCGAATTAAAATCTTTGACACACCACTGCAGTAGGAGGGAGGCCAAATGATATTTCATGGTTCCTCTTAGCAAATAGAAAATGTTTTGATAGGGAAGCAGATGGAGATATACACACTTCCAGCTCATTTTGATGTGCAAAACCACCACACACACACACACACACACACAGAGAGAGAGAGAGAGTATTACCTTCGGTTGCACTGTGAAAGTAGAGGGACTCTAGCTTAAAAAAATGATTATACGGCATCTTCAAACATGCTGAATGATTCGCTATGGAGCATTTACACCCCAAAATTCCCGAGGTAGAAAATTATCCTGAATAAAATGTTCCAAAAACGTAGTTGTGAATCATTATCAGATGCAGGCTGAGTTTCATTTGAGGGAAACCGGTGCTTGCTTTAACTCTCCGCTGAGGAACACAGAGTATCAAGAAAAGAATAGAGCTCATTCATACTCCCAAGTGCAGTAAAGGTATTTTATATGGGTAGTTATTATTGTTATCATAATTATGATTCTGCGTGTACCATAAAAGTGGATGATGGAGGATATATGGATGGTAGAGGCTGTAAATAATGATTGTGGTGGAGGGTTGTAAAGCTGTCCCCTCTTTTCTGTGGCAGAATAAATAACATGTGTGCACGTGCTCAGTGCACATCTACACTCATCTGAAATCTGCTTTGTTCTGAGGTCAGTAGGTACTGTGATGCTAACTAAGTTGTCCATAGGACATTACTGTAGATTTATAGCTGATATTTATAGTGACTAAAGTCATTCTGATTTTTGTAAGGTTGGTAAACCTTATTTATGTGAAGGGACAAGGTAGGTGAATGCAACTAAACCTGCCAGACAGCTGCATGGATAGACAATACATACCCCAGGTGTGACTGAGGTCTGTACTGAATATGTGTGTGTGTGTGTGTGTGTGTGTGTGTGTGTGTGTGTGTGTGTGTGTGCATGTGCATTTACAGTACAGTATGTGCTTCCCATTAGCCATGTACAGTAGAGGGGCCAATGCACAGATGCCCTGAGTGGTGCCATACGGCCGATGGCTCATTAGAGCTCAGATGGAAGACATGAATCAAAGGAGGAGAGGAGAGGAAACAATCAATCTGCCTAATGGGAATCCCCTGTGAGGAGCGTGGGCCAGCCGTCCCAGTGCAGCTGTAGCCGTTTTTAAATGTGACCTCCCAAAATGTCCCCACTGCTGCCGTAGCCACTGCCACCGGAGAGCACAGGACACACACCAAAAGACACCAAGGCCCCACAACAAGCTATTAGCGCAGGGGCCTCCCACAGAGTGCGTGGGCGCCGCATGGTGGTGATGTGGTTTCTTAAGCAGAGCCCGGGAGACCTTACGTTCCCATGCGTCTCCGGCAGTCCCCCTCACATGTGTCGTCCATACCCCTTGGTACTAGGGAATGACACCCAGCTTAATGTGGGAGGATATCAAAGATGCAACGGGGGCTGGATTTATAGCGTGGAGGGCGCCTGTGTGCTGGGAGGCATGCAGGAATTGTTTGCTGTTAGTGTGTGAGGCTGTGGCCAAGGTTAAGACATCATTGTTGTGGTATAGGGTAACTAGCACTTCATGAGGTCAAGGTTAGGTTTCCTCCCATAGTTTACCTGAACTTTCTCCCCTCTCACTTTAGTCTTCAGACAGCTTTGATCTGGTACAGTACATGATCTCTGCCTGCAGAAAACTACTTATCTATTCAGCGTAGGGTTGCCAGCAGTGCTTTAAGAATCGAGTTATGCTAAACAGAGGTTGATTTAAACCAGAGGTTGACCTCTGACCTGGGCTTAGAGGATAATGTCCCAGGCAAGGAGAGCAAAGTCCTGTTACCGTCCATGAATCAGGCCCCCACCGACATTATTTCAAAATTGCTTAGTTGCATGGAACTCCCTTTAGTGCTGAACGGACTTTCATAAAATTGATTTTCTGAGTACACCCTTTTAGCAGCTATAAGCTTGAAATATGAACCCTTCATTGCTGAAAGCATTTCATTTTTTTGCCCCTGTGACTAATGATCCAGGGAAGAAGTGTGTTTGAAATTCTCCTCGGCAGCCATTTCCATAATTAAACACTACTAATTATAGAGCTTTGGCTGACTTTAAACAAACAGGCACAGTTGCCGAGCATGCTTTCACGCCTCCCATTTGGAAATCTATGCAAATTGTATCCATATCGTGTGTTTTCTTGGATGACACTGACAACATTAAAACACATCGCTCATGCTCGCGAAGATCAGACAGTAATGCCAAGAGTAATACTGATGAGAAACTGACAAGCCATTGGTGGTTTGGAGGGAATACCCTGAACAGGTATGATATTCTGTACAATGAGGATCAAAGCTTGCACTGCAAAAGTATCAGATGATTGAATGTGTTCACATACATGTGTGTGTGTGCGTTTGTGCATACATGAATATGCATTCATTCATTACCATGAGTGCCCTGGTAGAAAGAAAAGCCCCTGTCTTGGCCAACAAATATTTCTGCATTGTTGATTCTAGTGCTATGATACTGCTTGTCAATTTATCAGCCTTTGACAGCAAGCCACTAGAAGCCATTATATCAGACAAATGAAAATTATATATGAAGATTAACATCAAGTCATTTGTTAGGGAGAAAATAACACTGCTAGGAAATAAACAGGGCACAGGACTGAGAGCCATGCTGCCAGTAATTCACATATCAACAGCATTTAAATTATTAAAAAGATTGGAAATCATAATTGGCCATATATTTTTCCCATTCTTCTCCACACAAATGGCTCGCCTGGGGTACTTGACATTCACCAGTGGTTTGTAATGTAAATTACAGAACGTATTTTCTCCATATCTTAACAGCGGATGGAGTGATTGACTACTGAATATAAGCAAGCTACAGGTGGGGGTCAATTATCATTTGAATAATCGAGCATCAGTGGCTGCCTAGCTTGGCTGTGAAGTGTGACACATTTTTATCTCTATGCATTTCAATGAAGTCAGACTGGTACATAAAAGGTTATCACCTAGGAAACATATTTGCCTAGGCGCAAGTTAAACAGGCAAGTGAGATCAGCATAGATATTCAATTTAACCAGTCAACCCTGACCTATAAATATTTCAACAAAACCCAATGAGGACCCCTCCCCTCCACCGCAACCCCCTTCTTTCCTTCTTTGATCCAATTCCATTTCAGCAGCGGGAGATAGGAGGGAAGAGAGGGAGAAAGGACGTGAGGGAAAGAGGGGAGGGTGTGAGAAAAGAAAGTCAAGTGCATTGTAGCTTATCTATTAAGTGAATTGTTTAATGCATCTGCCATCTTCTTACCCAAGGGACGGGTGCCGAGTGAGAGGGGAGAGAGGGGACAGATTTACACTACAGGGCACTGGTGGCTCCAAAGTTGAGGAGGAGACGTAGACTAATCTATAGTTGTGAGCTGACAAATCTGGCCTGACACGATGCTCTGTAGCGGGTAGACTCAGGAGATGGGCATTAATCACAGCGTGTGCTCTGCACAGGCACAGGCACACTGGGGACACCTCAAAGTGAGCTGGAGGTTATACAGGCGAGGGGATTAATCAATACGGCCCCATAATAACAGCCAACCACCGGCACTTAAAGCCCCACCGGTACCGAGGAACAACACGCTCACCCTGGCCAACTCATACAGACGCTCGCTCACAGATACATGGAGGCAGAAGCATGCACACACACCTGTCTATTTCCCATTCAAGACTGTGTGAAAGACGTTCTATAGTCAGAGCTCTCTGTTGAGCACAATGCACATTCATAAACATGTAGACACCTCAGGCAAAAAGGAGGCACAGCTTCAATACAATTTCATTCATTTCCTGTCTTTTATCAGGAAGGGATAAGTATATGTTGTGAAAACAAAAGTAAACCAAACTGACTGGTGATAATTACAAGTATCGCATTAGTACCTTTTCTCTGTGGTTGTCAGTACTGGGAGTGAACGATATCTGAACAATAAAGATGATAATTTGATGACACTCCTTTCTCAAGGGTGGGGCAATTTTAAGCTAAGAAAATCGAAATGTACGCTGTTAATAATTACAGTAAAAAAGATTTAAATGGTTCACATTGGAGCTCAGACACTTTCACATACAAACACCTCCATCTCATGACCACACCCCATCTGAGAGGTGGGTGCACACTCTGCCACGCTGTGATGTGATTACACCACTGCCTCGCCAACACCAAACTGACAAGCCCTCTCAGCTGGGAGTATACCGAGGGACAGGGTTAGGGTGTGTGTGTGTGTGTATGTGTGTGTGTGTGGGAGTTGGAGTGGGGCAGGGTGCGAGATAACTGCAGTCACCAGTGTGCAAAGACTGGCTCAAGTGTTCTGTCAATGGCCAGCGCCAGCCCGCCTCTCCCTCTTTGTAGGAGTCTGCCACCCACAGAGACCTCGATCAGCAGCCCCCAGCCTGACAGCAGATCTGTCAGCCCTCCCGCCCCCTCACTTCATACAGTCAGCGAGGGCTGGTTTAGCAGGAAGCAGACAGTGTAGCAGGAGGTGAAAACTCCAGCTATTTGTCAACGTGGCGCCCGTGTCAAAATGTCAGGCCCAGGGACATTCCCCTTGCAGCTGGGCTGTTAGCTAAGGAGACAGGCCGTATGGTCGGAGCAGGAGCATGCTGTCACCGACCAGTCAAACTGCTTGAGACCGGCAATCAAGAAGCTCTCTCCCTCTCTCACCCTCCCTCTTTATCTATCTATCACAACTTTCCTCCACGCTCTCACTGACTCTTATCTATCTGCAGCCTGTCATCCTCAGTTGCTCCATTTTTTATCTGAATATTTCCCCTCCTGTTCATAATTCAGCTGATCAATCTATCCTTCTTTATCACTTTCCCTCTACCAAAATGGAAATTGAAATCATTTTTTTAAATGTATACAATCAAAATTATTGAACTGTATCTCCCTCTTTTCCTCAGCATTGTATTTTTTTCTCCACAATTTTGAAATACAATGGGAAATGGGGAAGAAAATTAGGGTGAGCAAAACAAGTGCAGGAGGACTTGCCAGATTCATAATAAGCTAGAGGCACGTATTAATATTCAGCCAATCTCTGACAGTGTGCTGTTATTTCAAAATATTATCCTTACATTGTGATTTCTGTTGCTTGTGGCAGATTGATAGATTGTCAAAAACAACTATTCTGGTTCAAATCACATACAACGAAATAGTAAACATCTTAGTGTTTGCTTGAAGAGCCATGTCTGGTGGTAATTTCATTGTCTATCAGCCTGGCTAAGATACACTCGCCCTGGAGAGTTCCAATCCCAGAAGATTAAGAGCTGAAATAACAATAACAGAAAATCAAATCAAGTAACATATGAAACGTGAAAAAACAACATTAACTGTATTCATGAGCGACAAATTCATTGCTCTATCTTTTCTTAAGCTTCTTTGACTTGGCATTTACTAGAAGAGGGTGGAGGATTTACTGTGGCAAAATGCAAACAGGGTATTTATGGGTCAAACACAGCCTAGCTGGCTTAATGGCAGATTATGCCCTTTTTTTCCAGAGGAGAACACAAATTCGGTTTGATAGCAGTTTGATAGCATTTTACAGCATTTAATTCTGATTCTTATTAGGTCATATAGCCAGAATGCAACAGGATTGGTGCAAGCCAGGATGGATGTAGGTTGGGCTTGGCTGATCTTTCATGACAATTTTGACAATGTTGTAATTGTTTGTGTGTCTGTATGTGTGTGTGTTTTGTCTCTTCTTCAGGCCTCTCTCTCTCCCTTTTTTCTGTCCATTTTGTTTTTCTTATCTTACCACCCCTCCCAGAGTCCATCTGGTACCTTTGCTCCCCCTCAGAACGTGGGCCGGTGGAATTCCCTGGCCTAATTAATGAGCAGACACACACAGACGGCCAAAGGCTCACATGTCTGTCTCTGTGCACCACCTTGCCTCGGGAGGCCCTTTATTGAAAAGGGAAATAAATTATATCAACTGGACAGAATGTAACAGCATGAAATGTCACACACAGTTTTTGACCAATATGGGTTTTTGAAAGGTGATTAGATGCTTTTAGACAAAAGTTGCTGATTGTCAATATTTTATGATGAGAGTCAAAAACCTTCACTTTATCCATTTTCATTGCATAAGGTACAATGTCTTTAATAGTATTACATATAAGTCAATGCAATGCATGATTTTGTCATCAAATACTGCATGATAAAGGTGCAACATATTCAGACGGCATAACTGCAGCAACAGCCATTGCTGTGTGAAGTTGCATGTACTCATGTTTTCTTAGGTCTCCTCCAAGTTATGTGCTTTCCTTCTACATGCAAAAGATGCATATACATTGCGTATAGGTATAAGTTTGACTGTGTTTATCTGTCTTTGTGTGTTAGCCCTGTGATGGACCGGAGACTTCTCCATGGTGTTTTCTTGCCTCTCTTTTTCTGCATGCTTAGAGAGGCTGCAGTCCACCCACAATCCTGAATTGAGAATAAAAGATGTATGAGTAGGTACAGCTACAAAACAATTAAATTCTATCAGCATATATTTGTATGATTTTATAACTAAAAAAAAACTGTCAGTGTCAGAAGGTAGCATGAGGCTTCAGTAGGTGCCAGGCCACCCAGAGAGCCACTCCGGGATCCAAAAATCTCATCAACAATTTCTTTCCAAGTGCCAAACTAGTCCTGGAGAGCTCACAAGACAGGAGTGGAAGGAGTTGCAAAAGAGAGACAGGCAGAAAGCTCTCTTGCAGTCTGTCTCTGGCAGAGCGAAAATGAACAAGAAATGATCTGTTTGAAAATATTTGCCTTTTTCTTGTCTCCTTTTGAAATGTGACATTATTAGTCATATGGGACATCAATCATTCAGTGGATTAATGACACATCCAGCCCATGAATCTTTCAGCTCCTTTCCCCAACCTCAACAACGCATGCTGGGGCTGTTCCTGCTCAGCAGCTGCTGGAGCAAGGCTGTGCCGGAGCCCGAGCGGATTTGCCAGCACCGGCACTTTGATCTCAGCTTGTGGAACAGATAGCTGTGAGGCTGGGCCTGGATCTGGCTAGGCTGGAGTCTGGATGCTGCGCTGCACGAGGCACACACATAGTAGCCCCACTCCCACAGGCCCTCCTCTCCCCTTCCTCACACCTAGGGCCACTGTATATAACCAAAAACTGACCAAAAACTTGCATTGCAATATATGAAACTTGCTCAGTGCTGCAATTATGATTATGAATTTTGATATGTGTGCAGAAAGCTTGCCTTGCCTTTGTCATGCTCATTTTGAATAAAAGAAAACATACAACACAAATACAACACAACCTGATTTTTACACCACAGAAATACCAAGCAGCTAAAACAATTAAGAAACTGCAGCAGTCACTACTTCCATGTTTTTGCAATCAACTGTACAGCTCTACTTCCTATCTGTTTTGTTCCTGAGGAGCCAGAATTCAGGAACAGCCTGCTCCATTCACACTCCCTGGGTAGCTCCACTGACATACTTTCCCTGCTAATGGGGCCACCTGCAGGTCTGTGCAGAGCCCCGTCCGGACAGTGTCAGAGGGGAATGCAGACAGAGCAGGCAGTGACGTGGGCGGGTGGTGGTGCTGGGCATCTGTGACTGGCACCAGCATAAGAGCTCTTTCATTTCCCCCTGTTCTGCTGAGTGCCACGGGCACACACACAGAGCTGGGCACGGGTACAGGCCAGGGCACCAACACATGTCAGGAAATACTTTCTCTGTGATCTGAGTGAGCGGGGCCCGAGTCAATGCTCCCCCGACATTTGGACTGCAATGTGAAAGCAGAGAATGCAAAAGAGAATGCAGAAGAGAGGAGGATCATACAGAAATTCCAGAGGGAGGCCACTAATTTTACTTTTTCAAACACCAGAAGTATGAATATTCTATGTGCTAAAAGTATTTGATTAAACTGGCACATTTGAACTTTATCTAAATATCCTTGTGGTAACTTATGGTGGATGTTAATCTGTACTTTTTATGAGGTAAAATTATTTTTTTATTGTGTTCAAGTTGTGTTCTCAAATTCAGCCCCCTTATCGATGCAATATAATACATCTTGACAACATGATATGATACAATATAAGCTACAAGTCCTCCAAATTAACCGACGAAATACATCGCTGGTCCATGGCAACACATATAAGCATCTTCTGATCTGACGCACCTATCAGCAGGACATTATTTCTCTGTGCCTTCCAAAACTTTTACAAAAATGACTTGGTTAGATTAAGGGAAAGATCATGGTTTGGGTTAAAGTAGGTACTTTGTTAAGGTTAGGACCTTTGTCGTCATGGTTATAATAACAACCACGAGGTTAAGGTTGCAAATAACGTTGACTGTTGGTTAGAAAAGGTAAAGGAACAGCCGTTTCCTGTGTTAAAGTTCAATGTTTTGCAGATATGATATACAATACAATACAACATAATGCGACGATATGATACTATAATATACAATAAAACACGAGACCATACGATACAATACCAAACACAATATACAATACAACATAATGGTCCGTCATAATTGCACAACACTATGAAATTTAACAAAAATCTGTTTAACTTACACAGAAGAACCCTGAGTCTTCTACCTGAGGGTAAAAGCTGTATTTCAAAGCAGAGGATAAGACTGGGGTCGGACACTATTTTTCCAGCCTTTCTGATTACAGACAGCTCATACAATAATTGTGTTTTCATTTGTGTATTTAAAGCAATAATTATAAAAACAAAGCTCACAGTAGGAACCCGTTGGACAACAGTGAATGGAAAGGGTATTCAATTAACAAATCCTGGGAGTGCCTGCTACCTGGGGTGTAATTTCCTTAAACACCATCCTCAGCAGTTAAAGAGGGGTGTTAAAGAGAAAACACCATGCAGTCCTGACACACTGGGCCCTGCCTTGAGGCAGCCGTGCAAATTTACGGGTGTACTTTGCTCATTACACCAGAGAATAATCAGCCTTTTAAACAAACCTATCATTTTCTGGTCCTCTGAAGTGCACAGGTCTATTCATATGATTTTGCTGCTCACCCTACTGTAAAATCCAAGCAAGCATACCTCTTCGTCTATAAGTATGTGTGCTGTGAGCTATTTCTTATTTAATGCACCTATGTGTATATAGGTTACTAAGTGTTATATGTTTTTTGTTTGTAGTTGCTCTGTTTCTCTGGAATAATAAAAATGATAAAATCCTCACTCTAACGCTCATTTGTACACTGGTTTTACTTTATAATCTTTCTGATTCAACTGCTCACACACTAGCATGCAAAAGTAATTAATCAAACAGACTATTCACACATACAGGAATATTGCTGAATTATTTATTTTTATATATATATATGTAACTACGTGATATCCAAAGCGGTACACTACAGTATCGGCATGTCTATAGATTGTATTAGCTAAATAATTAAGTATTTCTTAATTGAAAATGCCAAATTAAAGGTTTTTTTGTACTTTCCCCCCCAGGGATGTTTATATTACCAGCTTGTTAACGACGTTATACATGTTACCATAATGCTTGTAGACAGGCTACTAAACACATACACGAAGCCATACACAGTTCACCAAACACTCCATCACTGAGAGGGGAAACCTGACCCTCCATTCAGGACAAAGTGGAAAAATGCAGGCCAAGTTAAGAGGGAATCAAAAGGAGAACGATTTAGAAATTCAAGGGGATCAAATGGTAGCTTTATTAGGAGCTGAAGCCGCAGGGCTGGGTGGAATGAAAGCCTGGTTTGTGCTGGGCCTAACTGGCCAGGTCAGGCGAGACACCCAGTGAGAGAGAGAGCACTCAGGCCTGGAGGAGCCTTAACACCGTCAACCAAACCCTCAGGGGTCATCCCACCCTCCTGCCTTAGCATACCTCGGCACTAATGTCTTTCTCAACAGGTACAGTGAGCAGGGGGGCAGTCAGGTAACCCAACGCTGATGGGATCACTCAGCCTCTCTGCAGGCAGGGCGGTCATTTTTTGTGATCATCGTGATAGCACAGTCGCTTATGAGATGGCAAGCTTTTAAGGGAATGGGCTAAATGAATAGGAAAAGTATTGCTCTGAGCAGCGAATGCAGGTGACGACAATTCAGGTCAAAGATTATCTTGTGTCTTGCAGGGGTGTGGAACAAATCCAATTTTTGCAGCAGGGACAGAAAGTAAAGCAGGCCAAAGAGGATATCATTCATAATTACTAGGCTTAGTCAAAGCAAATGCTCCCCCACAGAGATCTGCAACAATGGCCTTAATTACATTTTTTTTCCTCCAACCCCACCTCAAAGTAAAAACATGGATGACAAATTTGGCATTGGGATTCCAGCTCATGGCTACTCTCTGTGCCAATTTTACTTTTTTGCTTGTTGCCAAGACAAATCATATTAACACGTTACTAAAGAAGACTAAAACCTTTTGGCTACATACCAGCCTACCGGTGCCAGTAAACTTCATTAAAGCGAAAAATGCTTTTAGGAACCTTTCCCCAGTTGCAATTATAAATAAGTTCCTTCATGGAGCCCCCCGTCATGGGTGGGCTAGCAGCCCAGGGGCCACTGGCGTGCAGACAACTGATCACTAGCCTGAATGGAAAGCAAGCCCAGGGAGTCAGCTCAAGTAACTGCTTTGTTACTGAATAAATGTCGCCAGCAACAAAGTTTACAAAGGGCCATTTGTCAACATGTTTATGCAATAAAGGTCTATAACTATGGTGACGACAGCCAAAAAAAAAAAGTGTCTGAGCCCATCAGGGAGAGGAAAATAGCCTGTTCTGACATAACACAAAATAGCCTTGGTGGGGACTGGCTAATAGTGCTTGGATTGAAGAGCACAAAAGACTCAGTGCTTGATCCAGTGTGAACGTGTAAGGTGAGATGCCTGGAGCGTCTGAGTACTACAATACAGGAGACTCTTACATATTCCCGCCAAAGGCCTCTGTCTCTGCCTGCCGTCACCACTGATAACAACAAAACTCTCCCTGAGTGGCTTTCCCTAATTAAACCTTAAACACACTGAATATTCAATTCATAAGAAGTGTTTCACAAATCTGGCAACACTCACAGTTTTTTCAGCCTCCGTATAGACCCCAGGGGTATGGGCAGGCACATGATAACATATTAATTTAGTCTTAAATTGCATTATTTATTACTTCATTTATTTGCCTAAGAAGCACTCCCAAATCAAGGAAACCTGCATGTTGTACCTGCCTGCAAATGTGCAATTTATTGAGACTGATATGGAGAAAATGTTCCAAGCTCGCAAACAAATACATTTTAGCAGATTAAAGTTAAATGTAGATTAAAGTGGACACACTAAAGACCTTCATTACCACACGCCCACATTTTATGTTTTGAGTGGAACCAGTTGAAATCCCCTTATTATATAACATTCTTTGGTGTCATAAGCCTATATAATACCTGAAGTGTCACAGCAAAAACCCAAGCAAAGAGACTTCCTTTCTGTTTTCTCTTGGCCTTGATCTGCCCCAACATGGTATGGTAGTTAAAAGACAATTAGAGATACTTATTCTGAAAATAAAGAATACAAGAATACATACGCGTTGTCATATCTCGTGTGTCAACTTGTTTCCGCTTTGCACACATTAATCAGCAAGGCACTTTTCAAAAAAAGTAGCAGAACAAGAACTGGGGGTTTGGTTCTATTCAAACTTTTCTTTTCATATCCTCATTAGACAAGGAGAGCTCCTGAGTGTTGAGATCCACTGACAACCTATTAGGACCTTTTCATCTGCAGCTTGCCTCCTGAGACTTGCTAGAGACAGGGGCTATGAATGAGGGAGCTGTTCCAAGAGGCCAACCAAAGGCAGTGCCCTGTCTCCTCGCTGCTCCATCACTCAGTGACCCCTCCACAGGACACGCCAAACCAATCAGCAGAGAGGGCTTTAAAAAATCACCCTACCTGTCCCAGACGATCCCAGGTCAGTTAGCGGACCCCTCCCTCATAGGCAGGGCCGGGGTAACTGGAGGAAGGCCTTCATTTCAGAGAGGCCATTAATCTTTCTACCCTTCTCTTTTTGACACCTGAACCAGACTCACCCAGCAGCCAGACGCTTTGCAACAGCCTCCTCTCTGGACTCGATAAGATCTGATCAGAGCCACGTGGCAGGCGGCCTGCTCAGAACCAGCACCACTATACTACCTCCAAACACATGTATGAACACACACACACATACCATCTAAAAAATATACTATATATACTGACACACAAACCATGCAGTTTTTCTAAGCTCACTAACAGGAAACCATCTGAGACTGACACTGACAGCAAGCTGATCTCTTCCCCTCATTTCTCCCACCCTCACACACACACACACACACACACACACAAACATATCTCTACCTGACAAATTCTCTCATTGTAGTCAGACACCAAATGGAAGGGAGTTGAGGGGCTTTAGAGATGATTTCCGACACTTACTGCAAAGGAGGCACCTTAAAGATGCTCTTGAGGATGGGGGTTTTGCCTAAATGCATGTTTGTTGAGCACACACAGGTGCACTCACACCCAGATGTTATTCCTGTGTTACTGACACTTAAATGATGTTTCTCACTGAAACCCCTGATACTGATGCTTCCTCATGAACTGGGTGGATGATGTGACAGTAAGACTGGGTGTGACACCCAAGTGACAGTAAGTTCAGAGGATGCCGATGATGCGCAGTGATACGACAGCTTACAGCTGTGATACCTGTTTAGACAAACCCTCTGACAACAAGATGTGTCACTAAGCAAGGCTTTAGCACAGCCAATTCCCTCATAACAAGATGCGGATTTGCTTGCCTTAGAAGTACGGAGACTAGTCTCGAAGCCTCTCTTATGACGGTTAGCGCTAAGCCACAGTGTTTACACAGCCCCTCAGGGCTATTTCACTTCCCAGCACCAAAATAGCAGTCATCTCCCAAATCTTCTGGTGAGGAGAGAAAGTCTCATTGATGAGGATAAGAGGAGAAAGGGACAAGACAAGCTTGGGGATTAGTGGCCCTGAACTCCTGCACAGCACACTCCACCGCCTGGTACTGTGCATTGAGCCCTCTTGACAGGAGGGGGCCGTATGGCATTTGAGGAGGTTAGATGGGGTCATGGAGCGCTGCTCAGCAGGGATTAGGAGGCCTGTGGCCCCCTTCGCTTTTAATCAAACCCTTCCAATCAGGTCAGATTACAATGGGATAAGCAGCTTCAGCACATTGTATGGTTGATACTCGCCTCTTGACGGGTCTCCCAAAGTCCCCTGCAACTAGAGGAGGACTGCATTATGTCAAAAGAATGCAAATTATTTTCATAATTGATTTTTACAAAATAGGTTAGCCCAAACTGATGGAGCAACATAAAAATATTGTTATAAGGACTTTTCTATAATTTTTGTCCACACCCTTTTTTCCAACGGCTTACAGGAGCTTTCTCCAGTCCTTTTACACCCTTGCTCTGTTTTATCACTAGTGTTCCTCAGGGCAAATGCTCTGTCCTTTAATGCTGCCCTTGTGTTGCACATTTGATTACATTTGACATAACTTTATGTCAGGCAGGTTAGTCATAACTAATTCTTATTTGCTGTTCATGAGCAACAAAGATCTGGATGCTTTATTGGTATAGAAAAGAAAATCGGTTAACGTCTTAGATGAGTGTAGCTGCTGGTTTGATTCACACACACCTCTTTAGATCTACGTCAGGCAGATCACAGAGGGGTTTTGTCACAACTGACTGTTTTACTAGTTGTTTCAACTCTGAAGCGCTTTTCTGAAGAGTTAGGTAAACAGTGTTAACAAGGTAGAGGTTTTAATGGTCTGACTGAACAAAAGCCAGAGACGAGGCACTTTGCCTGCACTGCCATCCAGCACGATCACTAGTCTTAATCTGGGAGTCAGGCTGCATACCTTCTGATTTCTCTGTTAGAACATGGAGAGAAGAGCGGTCCGTGGAACTTCAAAGGGGCAGGGAGACGCACATGGCTGCTAATTTTTCAGACTGGGCATATGTGGCGGAGTGCTTGGATTTGAGGCTCTCCTCTCACTTCAAAGCCAGGCGCCTTAAAAGGTCTGGCTGTGTTTTGACGTGGATCTGCAGAGGTGAATGAGAATCAAGCACCCGCTGCAGACCCTTCAGAAGTCAGGCTCACTCTGTTTAACCCCCCCTCCCCAATTCTCCCTCTGCACACACTCTCTCCTCCCTGCCTTGACAAAGAGAAGAAGAAAAACAAGAAAATTCAATAATGCCTTTGAGAGGCAGGATTACCTGAGGAGACGCCTGCGCTGCTATGCCGCGAGTGAAATCTCATGTGCCCTCCTCTCCGTCTGCTCTCACCACACCCCTCCCTCTTTTCACTCCTCTCTCCCTTCTACTCCCGAACTTGGCTAAAGACAGCCCTCAAAAAGCACATCAAAACTCTCCTTTGATGCCATGGCAGGCAATTAACCCCTCGAGTCCAAAATTACAGATTGCTGGGGATGTGACACATTTTGGATGGGTTGGGTGGCAAGTGTGCATGTGTCTGCTCAGGGGGGATGTGGGATAGGGGTGGGTGGGTGTATTGTTTGTTTGTTTTAAAGCAGGCTACTTCTTTAATGAAGTGATGCCGTGGCAGATTTGAGACAACCCATTTCTGTCAGTTTGAAAAGTAAAGTAGGGTAAACCTCTAGAGAAAGGGCTAGCTTCACCGGAGGAAGTGTTTGCATTATTTGTACTCCTGCTCACTTCTGATGAACAATGCTGCAATACAGAGGGAACAAAGGAGCCAGGCTCCTTGCGAATTTTAATTAAGTTGTGGGCGCAGCCAAACAATGATGAGGTCTATCCCAATTCCAAATGTGTTTTTGTGTCACTCGCTCCTCTTGTGTTGCTTTGCATAAAAAATAATTAGGCTGGGTTGGAGCAGCAGTGGTGGATGGAGATGGCAGATAAAGCCCAGTGTTCCCTTGACTGATGTAGGTGATGAAGTACATTATACGTCACTGGGTATTAACACAGATTGAATGCCATGTGCAGTTTTGGCACTGCAAAACGATTTACAAAATGACTCTATTTTGGAGACTCGTCCGCCGCAGGGCAGGTGTGTAACAAGCCCTGCCAAGTTAAGCAATGACACTGTAGTAGAGGTGTGACAAGCACTACACAATGTGACAAGAACAGCCTAGTGTGAGCCCAGTCATCCTGCGTGCCGTGACTGGTGACCCCTGGCAACAGGGGCTGTCTGTCTGATGAAGTGCTAGCTGTTGCTGTCCACGCCGCTGACATTAAACACATCAAAACACCTGAGACCTTCAGCATGAGGCATTCAGGCCCAGCAGTGTGCATGCCAGATAAAACACAGCACAGGCCAAATAACACTGTTAAAGCTGAAAAAATTACCGATGAAGATGTGTACACATACACACACCTTTCTGTTTCTGTTTCTCTCACGGTGAGTGCCGTCTGTGGCTTGCACCCAGGGGTCTTTCACCTGCTAGCTTGAGAGTGAGTGATGCTGTCAGTCATGGCAGTGGGCGTCCTCAACTCTGTTTCACATATGAGGCCTCAGAGTGTCTCTCTGTGCGCTGCCAGGCACTCACACGCACAATTACCTAAGTTCAAGCAAACATACAGCACTCTGATCTCGACAATTAGCACATATCACAGCGGTTGGGTACACAGCATAAATCTGAACACAGACAACCAATGGGTCATTTTTCCTTCCTCACTGCAGACTCCCTGCCTTTTTATCCTGCCAGATAGAGGCTTCTGATCTCCTCAAGACATTGTTTTATGGAGGGCTTTCGCGCCGCCCTCCCTTGGCAGACAGTGAGATTACATAGTGATTATAAGCAACTCAATATTGTATGACAGCCTCTTCCACGTGAGGGACTTACAATCATGTTTCATTAATTCAGCTTGAATGAAGCCTCATTTCAACCATAGAGGAGCTTAAGATTTATGTGAAATTAATAACATAACAGATGTCTTTAGAATATTGTATTTCTGCTATAAATAAGGGAAATCAGATTTGTTCAAAAATGCATTAATAATTAAATAAAAACTTTAGACCTTCACACAACCAGGCTTACAGGGGTGGCACTAAGAGTTTAAGAGCTCTTCACTTACATCATGCATTGTAAGGTACCAGAGGGGGTGTCAAGTGACATATTTGTATCAAATGGCCTTATTTAACACTGCCTCTCAGCTTTAATACTAGCAAGCAATAGCAAGCATCATGTTGGATATTTCAATAGTATGTAATCACCCGGGGATCTCGCTGAAACATGGTATGCATCAGAGCTTTTTTTTTAATTTTCATGAGTTGCCATTACTTCTCATCTATTCTTTTCTTCTGTAACAAAATGCATCTGTGTTTTGAAAATGTCTCACACACTTTGTTCAAGCTCAGGGAGCCCTATACAAGATAGCCTCAGGCCAGAGCCGCTGTACTCCCTTTCCCTTTTGTATGCACTGTCGCTCTGCATAGACTAAATATGAGGACAAGAGCTTCACTGTCTTGCATGGTGCTGCCCTCCCCAGGTACTCCGCCAGCGCAGCTCAAACAGAGGCAGTAGGGAGACAGCATTTCTTGCTTCAAAGAGGGGAAAAAGATAAATCATTCAGGTTGGGCTTTTGTTCCAATATGCCACGGAGCTGCGATCACAATCCCTTTTTCCACTCTCTTTGTTTTCAAACTAAAGAGTCGGGATGTGACAGTCAATCTGACTTCCTCTGCAGGTTGTTTATGCAGCTCAATCACTATAATTCTTCAAATTTGAAATGACACCACTGAGGTGCTCACTTTTAGAAAAGTGGAGCTGTGAGATCATCTTGTGCAAAGATTGGCCACTTGCCATTTAAGAAAGTATAAACGCACATGGGGTGTACTGTATATTACCAGTACTTAAACAGATACTGTAGTTAAACTCTTTCCTATTTCAAACTGTACAATAAAGGCAGTGGAGTGACAGAACAATGAGTGCAATCTCTAAGATGAAATGTGATTAAAATATGATTAACAGAAGTTAAACTGACAAACTGACAATGATCATTGTTATTTTTGAAGCTATTTGAGCTGACATAGATATTGATTTACTCTGTAATTAATTTAATCACATCAATTCTGCTCCACTAAGTCAGTTGAACCATGAATTCAACTTTTTGTCATCCTAACTGAGGAGGGCCTGTATTTATTCATGCTCTCAGTCACTGATGTGAGCCCTGTGTACGTCTTTGTCAGGCGAAGCTTCAGAACTCCTGTCTATGCCAGCCCACCATCCAGCCTGGTTGAGTCGTTTAAAGGAATACAATGCAAACAGAAAAAACAATAAAGGAAAATCGGAGTTATTAAATTGGATATTGCAGTAATGCATAATCTAACTTCATCTCAATGGATCTGATGGAAATTCTTTGTTTAGCCAGAGAGAGCTGAGGCACTCTAATAATTGAAAAACCAATTCAAATTTATATGAGAGCCGGGTCTATGCAAAAGTGGGCGGATGGAAGAATGATGTGTAGGGGTGCATTAATCTTTATAACATTATTATTTTTTCTTCATTTCTAGAATAACAATTGTCTGCTGTATAATAGGATCAAAGTGAGTTTGCTAATAATGTCTGAAGAAGAAGGGGCTTACAGTATGTCAGTCAAACACTTTCTAATGGCGTCTAATTCAGTCTGAACTCAGCAACCCTTTGCACTGCTCGCTCTGCTTTACACGTCAATGGGCACAGTGGCCCTCCGGCTCCTGCCGAGAACACAGTGGGGCAGAATTAAACACAGCATTGTGCTAAACTGTCTTTAATCTATTCACTATTAGGACTCGGCTAATGTTCAGTGTTTCTGTTTTATAATTACACCCAGACAACACCTAGTACAACTCGTACTCGTTCATCGTACATTCGTGCTACATTGCATCATCACCCCATGTAAGCCGTAAGCAGAAGTCGCTTAAAAGAACCACAACCTTTTCTGCATGCCTGTACAAATTCAAATTTTCCTTTGATTGACATCCCGATACTTCAGGTCATGGAGGTGAGGTAGGACATTTGGGGCAGGTAGTGGGGGGTTTGAAGTGTATCATTGTGACATGGTGTTAATTTACTAATAAATAGGGGAAGGGAGGGTGACAGGGGGTCCAGAAAAGGAAAAGTGCTCCTGCTTGTGGCCCCTGGGGTTATATGTGGAGAGACATGGAGCCCAGAAGCTCTGGGCTCTGGCCACTTGCCAGCGCTAACTGTACTTCTTCCACTCCTCCCTGCTGCGAGAACATCCATCTACCTCCCCAGCCTGACACTCCGTTTATTCCCACATTCATTTGTCATGTCTCCAATCAGCTGGATGAATAGAAATGCTATGACCATGATGGATGGTGATTCTAATTAAGACCAAAAAAAGAAAAGAACATCTACACTCAACTTGAGAAGCTATTTTCCTTTTTTTTCCACACTTTCTGTTTATCTAATAAGAGGGTCCCCCCCCCCCCCATCTCTTTTCCTGCTGGTGGTGAGTGATGGCTTTTACAATCACAGTCAGTCAGCTGTAGGTCATCTGACAGCATAGAGAGCGAGAGAGGCGGGATGGGGAGTGGGGGGAAGCTGAAGTAACTCTGGACCCAGGACGCTTTTGTTTGTTTGTTTTCTGTGTTTAAAACAAAGAGCGCATGGCATTGAGAATTCCATCTGAAGGAACTCTCCTCAGAGATTAGTTATTCAAAGGCATGCAAATGACATTGCCATGTGCTGGTTTACAAGGGGGTTGTGTTCATTTTGGATCTGCTTAATTGCTTCATTTCTAAAATAACTTCTCTGTTGTTTACCAGCACAATACAGATAAAGGCTGTGTACAGCAGAGCTGTAGCACATTTGATGCGTCCTTTCTTTTGCATTGTGTGTGCATTATATCGCTGGTTGGTCTACAATGTGTTAAAGTACAGTATGATGTGGGTGAGGTACTTTTGACAGCAACATTGCAAGCACAAAAAATGGAAAAGCATTCAAATAAATGAGCAGAAACACATCTTGAACTTCTAAACATTATGAACAGATCACCTCAACACTATCTGTTCTGTGTAAGAGATAAAAAGGTTGTAATGCCTTCATTTTATGCCTATTTAGGCTGATAATTTTACCTCCAGAAATCATACCTTAAGTCCATAAATTGCACTCTGCCCTTGGATAGTATTCAAGGAATGCAAGGGGGAAATGCAGTATCTTCCAACAAAATCTGTTCTTTCAACTTTCTTGTCCATTTTAACTACTTTGTTTAAGAAAATACATTTATTTTGATTATTTAGATCATAACTTACAGGGTTTATTGTATCTCTGTTTCGCTAGATGTCTGTCTACTATATTGAAGACAATAGGCAACTAAACTCATTTATAATTTAATACATTCAAATATGCGATTTAAAGGCTTAATTACATAAATTCCACTGAAGTTAAAATCTTTGACTCTGCTAAGCTAGTTACCTTTAGCAGGAGTTTTTAGGTTTTTTATCTCCATCATGAGTAGATTTAATTACTGCCTCATTTAGTTATGTGGAATAACTCAATGAATTACCAAGTCATCAGTTCTTCAAAATTGATAGTTTTCATTAATATATAGCAGCTAGGGAAAAATCAGTAAGTAGGCTAGGTTTAGTTTTAAGGCTAGCCGTGGCTATCTCACCAGCTAGCTATCACTTCATATAGCTCTCTTGCTTTAGCTGTCTTGTTGGCTGTTTCTCTGTGGCAGAGTGCACCTGCATGTTATATAAAGTCCAGAAAGAGTTACAGCAGCCTGGGCGGCAATACAAAGCCAGAATGCAGCAACCACACAGCCAGAAAGCAGTTATGGCATTTTGGCTTGTTTTTTTTTTAGCTCTGTTCTGTTTTTACTGCAAATTTAAATAAAAAAAATATATCACAGAAATTATACATTTGGCAAACAATTTTTTATATAGTAGACATGTCAGAAAGTCAGATTCAATTTGACCAAATATGAAGTTACTGTGTCTTTGTACAGCAGTGTTGCTGTCAGTTTACCACAAAAAAGGAAAAACCAATAACATCCAGATTTTCAAAGCCAAGTCAGATAAAGAATGACAGTATGGGAATGTGTGTCATTATGCATGAGATTACATGGAGAAAGTGATAGTCAATGGGCATAATCCAGGGGAGGAAGTCCAGCAGCTCTTGTGTCCTAGGGAGTTAATCACCTTGGTTAGGTGCAGAAAGGCTGGACTGAATTACAAGAAAGCAGCGTATCTGTGGAAGGAAGCCATGCGTGACATGCCTGCAATCCTTTTAAACATGCAATGCCGGCAGGGGCCTCAGCATTTTAAAATCATTGAAAAGAATCAATTACTGTAAATGCAACAAGGGCAGCCAAGCATGTAACACATAACATATCTTCGCATATCAGTTTGGGGAACCTAAAGCAGCATTTGGGCTATCTATTGTGAGATTCTGTAGGGTAGCCAACATTATTCTAAACTAATACCCATAATACATGGCACATACGTGCCCTCAACGATGCAGGATACATTTCTAATGTATCTTTTGTAAGAGACTAATATCAGCCAACAAAGAGTGCCAGATTTGATGTATCAGATTTTTGTATTCAGCTGTCATTCAATCACAGCAGGTAAAATGGTTGCCAATTTAATGAGAAAAAAAAAGATAATACTGCAGTTCATGATACCTACATGAA
The DNA here is from genome assembly GCA_002120245.1 of Maccullochella peelii. Lineage (NCBI taxonomy): Eukaryota > Metazoa > Chordata > Actinopteri > Centrarchiformes > Percichthyidae > Maccullochella > Maccullochella peelii. Next base: position 29,353 of record LKNJ01003567.1, read on the forward strand.
GACTAGCTTACTTTGAAGGCAGTATTTTTTTTATACTCAATTAATGGTACGCTGTAGCATGTCTCCAGTGAAAACTAGTGTGAAAGCAAATGGTTTTGGGATTGCTGTCCTCAACTAAGCCTTTCAAAATAACCCCAATATTGCCTAAATATTCTTATTATGTACATCACATAACCTGCTTTACTTCCAATCAACCCAGAAGCCTTACTTCAGCTTTATATCAGCGGTAACATGCCTAATCCCATGTTGAACGAAATAGCACATAATAAAAGGAAAAAAATAAACATCATCCCGTGGTCAAGGCCTAAATCTCTTTTCCATGTCCATCTTGAGTGGACAAGCAATGTTATTTATTGTGAAACAAGGCGGGGACAAGGATAAGAGCTCTCCTCTGGGCACCATCTGAGGACTGAACCACTGTTTTCACATCATATCCCAGTGTATACAAGCTGTAAACCCGCGTTGGTATGGCCTAGGCCCTTTGTCGACACTTGTATATTGGTCCTCCTCTTGATCAGACATACTCACAAATATTGATCGCTACAAATTTTTGACATTGTCCCCATTGCCAGAACAGCAACCTTGAAAAAAATATGGAGTAATGCAGAGGAGGATTGCCTGCCTAGCTCTGTCTGTGTTGTGGAATGACACCCCCCCACCCCTTCCTCACTGCCTGTGTATGCTTATGCTGGCTGTTCTTGTATGAGGGGCATTGCTTGATCATTCATTATTAGCTCACGTCTGTCAAACCAAACAATGAATAGACTGCTCAAAATTGATGACTATATAGAAGTGCATATGAGCAAAAAGGCTTTCATTTAGTGCCCTACTCTCCATGTAGGAGGTGACAGCCATGATGGATATGACACTATGCACCAGATTTATCTTGGAAATGGAATAATTATGCACTTAATGCATGACTGGTGGTCTGCATTTATACTGATAGCTAACAGGGTGGGCAGCAGGATAAGCAGAGGGGGTTGGACAGTAAAAAGCCTGAGGCTTTATAGCCGCAGGCCCCATTGGAAATCTTTAACTACTGGAAAATACATTTTCTTTGGTCAAGGTTAAGATACAAGTCTACACATGCCAAGTGACACTCTGACAGTGTCACCTCCACAGGGATGGTCGGCTCATTGCAAGGTGACCTTAGAACAGCTAATGGTGACTAATACCCCTGTAGAGGGAAGCTAAGGGTCATAACACGCCACACCACTTACAAGAGAACGATACAGAGACACCAGCTAACACGATCAATATGCTGCATTACAAATTCCTCCATCTTTCTTTGTTCCTCGCTACAAGATCAGACAGTGGCGGAAAGTAACTAAGTACATTTACATTTTTAAGTACATTTTTTACCAAGTACTGTACTCAAGTACAATTTTGAGGTACTTGTACTTTACTTGAGTGTTTCCATTTTCTGCTACTTTATACTTCTACATTTTACTCCACGACATTTATTTAAGAACTTTAGTTACTTTGCATGTTCAGATTAATAATATAAAATATAATCAACAAATAATTTTTAAGATTAAGATTTCAGAACTTTATTGATCCTCTGGGAGAAATTCACACGCTACCTAGCAAGTAAAGTATATAAAGTAGTTGAAATTAGCTCCATATTTATCAGCTTCAACATTAAAGTGATGAACACATTAATGGATCAATTATTATAATTCAATATTATAATCATTATTCTGAAATGGGCCATTCTGCATAATGAGCACTTTTACTTTTGGTACTTATACTTTACGTATACTTTACGTATGTATATTTTGATGCTTATACTTTTGTATTTTTACTTTTACTTGTAAATTGAGTATTTCTACACTGTAGTATTGCTACTTTTACTTAAGTACAACATCTGAGTACTTCTTCCACCTCTGATGGAGACACATAATGTAGAAATAATGTAGATTTCCATCCACTCTCCTGTGAAGGCAGAACACAAACACCTGGCATGTAAATGCTCACTGTTTCAAAAGAACGACTTTCCATTACAAGTTCTCAGTTTGGCTGTTGCTCGGGGAACTGAACAAACAGCTTTACATGCAGCGCTGCCTTTATAATTGAATGTGCATTTCCCAGACATCAAAATGATCTGAATGTTGTGGTGGAGGCCTCTCTCTTCATTTTACCTCAGCCTAACTTCAGACAGGGTTTCTCTTCTTATAACATGGGGGGAGGATGGAATCCCTCAGTAGTGTCGCTGAGTGTTTTGTGTAACACTAGACAAATAATCCTTCCTTCTCAGAGGCGTGAATGTATTTTACAGGTATCCGTCATCCAAGTGTCAATCCGGCCGGCAGATTTCACACGCCACTGGCACCACTGCACCTCTGCTTGCTCGCTTCCTGATTGCATAAATACTCCCAGTGACACAGTGGACCGCATCCAATTCCACACTCTCTCAGACATCTCAGGCTGCACATGCACAAGTCATGAGGGAGAGGAAAAAAAAGAAAAGAAACATTAAATAATAAACACAGAGTGCCAGTTAAGGACAGGGTGCAAGACTGACTTCTCAACTCCTGAACTTGTGAGGTTCTTGTTATATATATATAAATATATTTATATTGGCCTATATACTCAAGTGATGCTGTACATCATCAACATACAAATGAGTGCAGCTGAGAAATTTGTCATTTGGGAAAAGGGTCATCAGAGTGCCTAATAGCTCATATTAGCTAAATACTCTGTGTCTCCACACTTCAAAGACAGCTACTCTGTGATTAAAGTAATTGTGGTCATTAGCCTTGCATTTTTTAAATAATAAATTCACAGAGGCTTAGTATGATTACACTGTTGTACTGAGGCCCTTTGAAAAGCCACAAATCCACCATGGCGCTAAGCTTTGTACAACAAATGTTACAATGTCAAATTCCAGGTACAGGATGATGAACAGCAGCTGAATGGGAAAAGGGTTCCAATCCATCTGGTGGGTTCCTATTCATTTCTGTTCCTGTGGTTTTAGAAGTGTGCAGTGGCGGTACGCTACCGTGCCTTTGATCAGCTGATGGAGACAATGCCGCTCTCCTCAGCCGTGTGGCATGGGGGTTTACCTGCTGCTAAGTCAGGTATCACAGCCAGGGACCGAGCACCTTAAAGAGGCTTTAACCCTCCTCTGGATCAGGCTGACATGATTCATGTGGGCTGGGTGTGGATTTGTGTCCCTGCTGTGGCACAGTGTCTTTCATGTCAGACTGTTTATGAGAATATGGAGATGGGTTTTGCGTGCTTGCGGGTGTTCCTTAAAGCAGCGATACGACCTCAGGCTGGGCTTGATCCCTGACGAGTCAGAATCTACCTCTCGATGAATCTCTTGTAGCACACTTAATACCCATAAGAACATGGTGCACGAGGCCCCTCAGCTTGGTAACAGAAAGGAATTTGAGAGCAGATTAATATTATGAACAGTAATATTCCCCCGGCGGCATCTGCATGCGCCAGGGATTACAGGGCTCTGGGGTGATTACCGGCAGGGGAAGAGGGGTTACAAGTCCAAAAAACTTTTCATCTTCACCCGGGGCACAAGAGCACACACACAGAAATACATATAAACACATAATAATATAACGTGTGTACATGTGTGCATGTCCGTTTAAATCTGTGCCTTGTTACGCTCATCACAGCAATATATTTCTTTGGATAGATACTGTGTCATGATGCCTGGATCACATTTTCTTATATATAAACTCACCTTTTGTCCCATATCATTTCAACATGAAAGCCAAAATTCTGCATTCCTGCACATAGATACATATATTAATAAACATATCTGATGGACTGCATTACACATTATTAATCATATGAATTACCACTACTTCTAATCTTTACAGCAGCCACTTTCTGTGATTTTTTCTCCCTGATGTGTGAGTACACTATTAGTTTAGTGAATTAAGAAAGGAAGCATACAAGGTGAAGGGGTAGCAAAGCTAATCTCCCATAGGACGGCATCAGAGATCCCTCAGGGCTCCATGTCCGGCCCATTGTAGATATCAGTTTTCTATAAGGCATGAGGACCTGCCAGACTTAAGGCCCTGCTCACTCTAAGTCTCATTATTCCCCTTGCCACCGGGCTGACGCCAGGCCACGCGTGCAAAGCAAGCCAAGGAAATCGCCTTCAGGACTTGTCTCATGACAGAAGACTCAGCAATTTCCTCAGCACCTTTTGCGTGAGTTTGAACACAAAGTCCACTTTGGCCATGTGCAACCAATAAGTCGGCCTAATGAAGGCCAGGCCGTGCATGCAAAGGGGGGCTGGAGAGAGCTGAAACGGGTCTCTCATGTCTGAAATTATCCAGAGGAAAGTGGTCTGACACGCTGTTCTGGTGGCGTGAAAGAAAAGAAACAACACTGTTTCCATTTAGAGTTAAGTCGGAATCACAGTGCGCCAGAGATTGCACACATTTGTGAGGGAAAAACAGCAGGATATTTCCCTTCTTTAGAATCTAATGTTGACTTTGTAGATTCCACAAGGTCTCAGGGATTGAGTAGAGGAAGGAAGGCAAGGGGCACTGCAGTACGCCGCCATGCAGAGTCTGAGTTTGTCAGCAGCTCATAAGCCTGAAGTTCAAAGAGCAATCTGATAGAAAAGCTGTCTTGGCAGTGGTTTCCTCCCGTGTGTTTGCCAGCAGACTGCTTCCGTCCGACTGCACCCAGTAGTCATCAATTAGAAAACTGAAGGGTGCCATCCACACACAAGCACAGCCACTATTTGGATGTGAGTTGAGCAGACAGCATTGCTGAAAACATTTCAGGCCTACAATCATATGGGACCAATAAACAGCAATGTTACATGATAGCTACTTTTAGTGTGCAACAGTCTTTGCTGTTTTTGTTTGAACTTACATAGCAAAACGGTTCTACTCATTAAATATGATCAATCTACTGCAAACTAAACAAAAGGTAGTTTTGATAAGCTGATAAACATTTGCAAATAGAAGACAATAAATCACCCTATAGTGCACTAATCTTTAAAGAGAAAGCTTGCATGAATAAAAATAACCCTCACTGGCATAAAGGGGGATTATATTCCACCAGGCATACTGTATGTAAAGACAGATAAGGGCTCCAACATATGCTATGTTAGAAAAACAAATTTAAGTTGTAATGAATTTATTATTTGGAAGTAATACATAATCAAAATGATTGATTACACCTGTAAACACTTGGCAAATGTTTAAAGTAGATAACTCAATCCAAGTGTGATGAAAAAAGTGGAAAACTGGATCTATTTTTGCTCTATACCTTTACTTACATGAAGACTTTGCCACATTAAAGAATTTTGGGTTTCTAGCTGTTGATTGGCTGTTTTTCTGAATTACACACAGCATTTTGTTTTTAGTGAGACATGTTTGACATTAGTATTTAAAGCCTTGGGTGGCAAATCAAAGTGGCTGTAATCAGAGTCATAGTGACAAATCCACAGAGAATTATCGCCCCACTCTGCATATCCCCTCAACTCTACCAAGCTTCTTTCAGCACATTGTTTTGGTTTTCCAGCCCACAGCATAGTCGTTTTGATTCACTCTCACCACTCTTATTACCATAATTTTCGGCCACAGCAAGAAGGTGTTTTTAAACTCTAAAAATCTATATCTTGTATTTCCCATATCAATTTAAAAGGTGGTAATATGTCAATGTGTTCACAGCTTGTTTCTGCTGCCCCCTCTGGCCAAAGACAAGCAGTTATTGCAGTTTCAAGGAGTCCAGTATATTACAATTTCATTAGTGACATTTAAACTAGTTAAAAAATAAATAAAGAAAATCAAAAATTGTAAAAATAAATACATAAATAGCAATAACTGTTTTAGTATGGCTTAATTTAAAAGACAAAGGCCCTCCAAGACTTCACTCTTTCTCTCTATGTCACAAATTGCTTTTGAACATTAAACAGAATCACAAGTCTGCAACAGCAGCGTGTGAGAAATTTAAAAAAAGGCAAATGATCCTTAGACCTGTTACCTAAATATAATTTAAAGTCTTGTGTGAGGAAACATCCCAATTCATAATGCTTGAAATTTATCATTATTGGGATAATGCGCTGGATGAATTACTCTGCAAATGCCAGGCGCCTGCAGGGTGACCTGTGACAATTCCATACAACACCTCTTCAGAGCTGAAGGAATTCATTTTCATCTCCCACTGGCTGTCTTAATCACCATGTTTCATTGTGACAGAGAGTTCACTGTGGCTGCTCACATTTCACGAATGGGACTTTAAATGGGTTTCACTGCTGTCCAGTAACATTCTTCATGAGTAGTAACACAGATTTTAACCAAATTCAGACAGCCTTCTTGATCAAAACAGCATCAATTACAGTTCACTCTCTCTATATTGTCCTATTTTGGGGGGGGGGCAGCCTATCATTTATGAAAACAGGGTTTTAGAGAGTACAGAGGTGACAATCAATATCACACAGAATGTAACTTTTACATTATGTCATAATGTATCAGTCACAGCTGGCTATGTGAAAGGTTGACAGGATTAATATTTAGGACACATCACAGCAAACCATCTGTTTCAGCTCTATATCTTCTTTAATCCCCTGATCTTCAATTGACAAGTTCTGTATTTGAAATGAGATCTACAGATTTTTTTTTTTTTTTTTTTTGCAAAAACATTGCATATTATAGTCAATGTTAGCTGACTGTACAGAATAACATCAAATAAGATAGCATCACTTGAATTTTGTTAAACATCATGCAAAAACAGATGAACTAAAACACAGAAAATACCAGCTTTGTTGTTCCAAGTTGTTTAAATGACAATAGCTCTGGGGTTAGAGATGTGGATAGCAGTAAAAGGAGTAATATAAGTGCAAGAGCAGGGATGCTGTAGAAATCAATACCCCATTGCATTTGCATTGCTTTGATCATGTACACCAGGAGCCGGAGATTAAGTAATACAGATTCTGCCTGACAGGTCGATCATTACCACTAATTTGCAATCTGTCTGCGCATCCACTCGAGCTGTCTAACGCCTTAGGAAAGAGTATTCTACATAAGTGAATTTAGGAGGGCACATGTAAGACAGTGGCTATAACAGGCCGAACAGCGTGCTAGGTTAGTGTTGTCTCTGTAAATCTGACTTCAATCACATCTAACCCAGAGCCACTTAAGCAAAGAAAGAGGTGTAGGTGAGATCAAATGCTGCCATTTCCTGGAAAAATAATCATCAGATCTTTGTGACTGAGGATAGATGGAATTTGGGTCAACAGCGACCACGCCAGAGGGCAACCTTTGCCCTTTGTCTCTCCAGGCAAACAGGTCTCAGTATCCCCCTGGTTCACCCTCCTCCCTCTAATCCAGTCAAGGGTCATTCTGCTTAAATGATTTAGCACACTGATCCAAGGGCACAAAGTACTATTTCATATGTCACTGATATTCACAAGGCTCTACATATGACTTTTCTGGTCACAGTCTGCCCCCTTTTGCTTAGTCTTAACACACACACAAAATAATAATACAGAATAAATCAGGTCTCAATATGGGACAGTTGTGGAAATCACTGTCCCTGATACATTACAAAGATCTAAAATATAATGTGGTGGATTATGCTTTGATATCAACTATTGTGTGTTAGGAAAAAAAATCACCTGCCCTCTATCCCAATAGGATCAGCAGATTAATCTTGGTAAGATGTAACACACACAGATGGTCAGACAGGAAAAATTAGAAAAATATGCAGTATGAATACATTTGTCTCGCGTAATATCAAATATGATTCATCTATCACGGAGATAATGGCTTGATGCATTGGTGTACTTAGCAAAGAGACAAAGTTAATTTCTTTATAGGCTAAATATTCCTACCAAGATCTCCCCGTAATAAAAATGATTCTATGGGGAATATTATATAAATTAAATGTAAGCCATCTATCTGGTTTGCATAGTAATAGCAACAGGGCTACCTTGTGCATTGATTCATTTCTAGTCACATTTCAATGCTGCAAACACAATGCACTCAGGAAGATATGTTACCGCCTGCCATGTGCTATATATTATTTTTTACAGCAATAAATACTCTCTGGTGGAAAATCAAACAGCTACCAGAAGAGTATTTGTCATTTGCTACTTCTTTTAAGGTAAGGTAAAGCCAAAGAGCCCCTTGTGTCACCCATCACACATCTGACTTTGTTGTTTATTAGGATGAAAAGAGAAAGGTGATATGGTAATTTGGAGCAGCACGATCACTGCTCCCCAATGGCCAGTGGGCCTCAGCTTCCTGACAAAAGCTTTTTCAATATCCTGCAAATGCGGACGGCGGACGGCAGCGGCGGCGTGCATGCTATCCGGTGTTTAAAACACATGGGGGCCTATGGGCCGCAGACACGGCCCTACAAGTTTCAGATCACAGGTAGAAGCAATAGGAGGAAGCACGGCTTCCATGTTCAGAACACTGGCTCATACATCAGCACACCTCTGCTGCTACATCACACAACAAAGCTGTTTTCATGCAACATAGTCTAGACACTGGACTCATGGTTAAACAGGCCATTACTAAAGGAGTGTGAAATCAATAATACAAACCCCATTTTAGAGGTAAGGAACTTTTCTGTCAATGCAGAAAAGCTGTGTGTTTTAAGAATTACATTCATTTTATTAACCTTTCCAAGGTGTCAGACTCACCCTATGGCAAAGCATAGAAACTGAACTTTGAAGGCTCAAAATCTTATTGCCTGGTAAAATGATCATCTCGCCAATCAACCCCTGCAAATATGTTATGGTTATTGTTTGCTATGTGGCAGTACAACTTATTTATTGTCCCTTTATTGTAAGAAATGCATGAACCTAAAATGCATCTTTCAACAGTGGAAAAAACTACATACTGGTTGAGCTGTGTTGTCAGAGGTATATACAAGATTGTCAGTTCTGGTTTCTAGGAAACCTGTAGGGTACTGCTGGAAAGAAAACTGTAATTCAACTCTATCTTACCAACAGGGTGACTATGGGTCAAACAGAAAAAAAGAGAAAACTTTATTGAATCATGCTCCCTCACCTTACGAGGTGACATTGAGCTTGTTATTGACAGGGAATAGGAAATTCACTTTTGTCTGGAATTTGTGACGGTGGACCCAAACCATAATAGTGAATGACCTATTGAGCTTTAAATGTATTACTGTTATCTTCCAGGAAGCAGGTTCGGTGAGGTGACTGTGGGGATTTGTTTGAGCCACTACAAATGTGACTGATGTTTGAATTTAGGGAGGAAGGGGCAAAAGAAAAAAAAAATGAAGTCCAGCTGTTGAAATTTGCTGTTTTACGTAAAGTAGGCATGCCAAAAGATACACATCAAATGAAATCAAATTCACCCCGTTAGTCTGTTTGCATGCTCTAATCAGATTAAAGAGGCTTACCTGGGTGTATTACACTTTCCCTGAATGAAGGCCTGCCGGCCCTGTGGGACAAGATGCTCGAGACCTCACCTGACTGACTATGCAGCATCTTTCCAAAAGTGAGGTAACTGTTCTTGCTCGGCAAGTGCGGACACTACATGGCAATAAAATACATCCAAAGGAGGCTAGGCAGTTTTAAAGCTGAAGGAAGGAAGGCAGGAAGGATGTTGCCAGGCCTGGTAGTCGTCTTCTTTTAATGAGTGAAAGGAAATGATAGTGAATCTGATTTCCTGAAGGGGCTTTGTTGTGCTTTTTTCAGCCTCTTTTAATGGACGATTACTTATCTTCTGATTGTTTTTTCATTCCTAATTACACACAAGGGGGGAAAAAACATATAAAACTGCTGTTAATGTATGAACTATGGCTAAGGTGGGACCCTCAGATTATAAGACTATAAAACTATTTTCAGATAAAACTGTCCCAGTGAAGGAAGAACATCTGGGTAAAGTAATAATTATTGTAGGATTTACTAATTCATATGCTAAAAGCAACTAGTAGACAGACAGAAGCTTCAGAAGCTGACATGTACAAACAACATAATAGCTAATCTGCAGCACAGCTCTCAGAACTGTCAAGAGCACCAGGTAGACGGCAGCGTTTCAGCACTCCTTTCACTCACTTGCATCATGCACTATTTCATTTTCATCCAACAATCCAGGTAGCAATGTTCCTGACTTATCAAGGCTATCCATTTACTGTGACGGCCAAATCAGATCGCTGCTGAAAAATTCATCCCCAAGTGTCAGCCCGCGCACAACATGCAAGAGCCACGGCACTCCGAAAATACCACTGTGAATATTTCAGAATTACTAAAAGCAATCTGAGGCAGACATTCATATTTCATCTACGTATCCTCGTACCTCAAGGTATCTTTGAGAGTAATTTGTTTTTGACGTGAGAAAGGCATCAATATTTGAATTTCTTAAAAGATCACACTAACAGTCCAACAATCTCTCCATCAGGAAACACAGCATTAACAAATAAGCTGTTTAGTTGTCCTCAGTTGTGATAACTAAAACTCATAGCCCACATTAAACCTGAGGGTCCTGGGGATATTTGGGAAAGGTGTGTATTTTATTGCAGAGGTCCTGAAACTGCCACATTGGCATGTTTCCTGGGTGAACAATTTCTGATAATGTAGCATCACAGAGACCTTGACAGCAAACTGCCTCAGATACTCAAAAATGAGTGGACTTGTCGATGTGTAAGAAACAAGGCAGGAAAAATAAGAACACAGGTCCCGGAATTAAGGATCAACAATCAAAAACAGAATTGAGGTGAAACAGAGATAGACTGAGAGAGGAAAAAGACGGCGAAACATTCTGCTGAAACAGAGTACAAACTGTGAAGTGCTGTAGCGGGGTCAGCCCTCCCCTCTCTTGCTTATTTCCATCTGCTGTTGCCAGCCTCTGCCACAGAGTGGTGCCGGCATTGCTGTCTTGGAGTGAGGCAGGGCCAGCCCCGTGTCCTATAAACACACACAAATCATTTACATGCTGTACTCATCAAAGGCAACTATTCCTCATCTCCGCTGAGATTTGCTGCTGATCTGAGCTTCCAATATTGCATCTCAGAGCATCGCAGCTAACCTTTGCAACTGCCAAGAATGTGATTAATTTTTTAAATACAGCTGTTGACCTATTATTGAGATGGAGAGGAGCCACGAGAGACACTCATCTCCTCTCCTCTGTATAATGGAATGCATTATTGCATCAGTGTTTACAAGGCGTGCTAAAAGAGAAACAGAATGTGGGAGAAAGCATTAAATAAAGCAATTCGGCTAATGTCGCTTTGGGCCTTGTGCACACACAAAATGTCAATCAAAACTCGCAAATTCTTTGATTCATTGCAGTTTGCTCTGGCAGTTGCGGCTGATAGAAGAGTGGTGACACAATGTGGAACAATAATTACCCTGCAGTGTTAAAGTCCTCCAGTGTCTTGTGCATTCATAAATAAAATATGTTCAAGATAATGGATTTATGTTCAATAATTCATCATCAGAATGTTTCAAACCGAGTGATATAATATGTGTCACAGTATTCTGTAACACAGTGCTTAGCCAAATTAAGTTATCTTGAAACAGATTTATTGACAGCACTGTTGCTGCATTCATTTACTCAGCAACCATTGCTTAATTACTCCTGCAAAGCACATAAAACAAACAATGCCAATAGACTGATTCTAAACCACTCAGTGTCAGTATTAACTACACACCCAGGCTAACAATGTATTCAAGCCTGGACCAGCACTGAACATTACACACTCTGTCCTCTCAAGCACTCTGAGTTGGAGAGAGAGGAGAGGAGCGGATGGAGCAGCAGCGGGACTGTGATATTTGTCATTCATGACCTCGGTGCTAGCCAGCCATACAGGCAGTTTGGTTTGATGACCCATCAGAGAATCTGTCTGGGTCCTTGCAAGAGCCAGAGGACCAGGGTGAGGCAAGATGGTGACATCCAGGGCTGCGGTCTGTTCAGCTGGACTGGGGTCAATCAGTGGGCCTGAAGATCCAGAGCCAGCTGGAGAGCCATGATACAACTGGTCTTCATGTCCAGAATGTCCCATTCCCAGTCGAGGAGGCCATGCTGGCATGCTGGAGGAAGCCACTCATCCTCATAATTAATGACATGAGTTTGTATGGTGTAGGACCAGAGCAAGCATATTGCAGCATTGCTTTAAGTTGCATGTGTATTACATGTAGAAATCCCTGAAAGTAATTCAAGCTAAAAAGAAATTGTCCGTAATGAAAATGAAATGTATGATTTATATGTTGCGGTGTAAACACTGAAGTACAAATCAGCTCTACTAGTGTAAAGCATTGCATACAACCATGGTTGTGTTTAAATCAGCCATCTCAGCAGCAAACAAATACAAATAGAAAAGATGCACTTGCAATCAACAGCAACTAGACACGTTTTTTTTTCTTTTAAAGCCAACAGTATTTCATCAAAACACACACACACACATTGTGAGGTGCTCACGTCTAGACGAAGCTTAAGCATTCAAAGGTGGCAAAAAAAAAGAAAACAATTTACATGCAAATCAAACCTTATCATCTCAATCTCTTTGTGCCACTTTCGCCTGCAAAATTGCATTCATATGCACAAAGGAATTCAATTACTGTAGCTGTGGCTCAACTTTTCACATCTCAGCATTTTCTATTTGGAGAGGCAGGCCCATGTACATTTAATAGGTAGCCATTCTGTTCCCCGGCTCTGCGAGAGATCACTGTGAGTGTGTCAGTTGGAGGAGATGGCAGCATGTATCAGTGCATGAAATAAAGCTCCTGCTCTGAAGTGACAGGTCCTGGATATTGTTGGCAAATGGATGTTAAATTCACTCTGCAACCACCAATAGCAGACCCGGCTATGAAAAATTAACTGTACTCTGGCTAAAGGGAAGGGAAATTGCTTTGCTAGATATACAGCAAAATCCAGTTTGTGTTTGTCCTGTCAGATGTCTTTGCAAAAAAAAAGAAGTCCTTCAGCTTTCTCTATTAAAGACTCATACTGGATTACTCTGAACAGCATATGAGGGTGGAAACAAAGAGATGTCAAAGAGAGTTAGAGTAAATCCTAAATCTATGCCATAAACTACAAGTCAGTAAAGAAGACTGGCTCCAAGTGCCTCAGAACAGACAGAGATGCTGGGCGTATGTCAGCCACCAGAGGGCAGTGATACTGATGGCTCTTTGCTGCAATCTCAACCAACTTGCTCTGTACAGTTTTTTTTATCAGTAGTTCAGAAGGTACTACACAGTGATCTGAATTTCTGGCAATGGTTAGGAACGTGCTTTATAGAACATTTAGACTGTGATGAGTCTGTGATGTGCAACATGGTTTCACGCAGCACATTGTATTACGTTCACAGCAGAGACCTCCCTATAGTTAGGTATGGTACAGTGCTAAAAAAGCAAAATAAATAAAGGAATAAAGGAATTTAAAAAAAT
>LKNJ01003567.1:45936-83939 GCA_002120245.1 Maccullochella peelii
CCCCTCAACCTCCTGTCCACCCCACCCCCATCCACACAGTCACTGCATGCTTGCATCTTGTGTCTTGCTAACACCAGCATTCCTACACAGTATGTGTCAGGTCTTTTGTTTTCGTTCTGTTTGAGGTTTACAACAATGTGGAATTGGTTTATTTATATCAGCGGTTTTGTGTGCCCTGATCATTCCAGCCCGTCTGCCTGTGTGTTTGTAAGGAAGACTGCAAGCCAAAGATAATAACTAAGAGATCTTAGACTGTTTTTAGGAAAGGACTATGTAGACAGGCATATAACAGGGTTTGTGGTTGAACACAGATGATTCACAGACAGGCTTTTTAGCTAGATGCTTTTCCATGATCTTAAGTAGAGAAAAGAGATCTCATCATATTTCTACATGCTTTTCCAAACATGACACTCAAAGAGCCACTGTGACTGTTTGCCTTCATTTTCCTTGTTTGAATCTGACTCTCTGTTAACTCTGTAGAATCCTCGGATACACTCCCGATCTGGATGAGGAAGTCATAAATGATGCTTTCTTCAGAGCCTTCAAAGTATGGAGTGATGTCACCCCACTCTCATTCACCCGCCTCATGGACGGAGAGGCTGACATCATGATAAATTTTGGCCGCAATGGTATGCCATGTATATAGACAATAGACAGTAAATACATACTGGATTTATAAAATACGGTACTTAAAAGACAAGTGTAGTCAGTTGAACTATGGGCAGGCTATCTCTGTATTGTTGGGCAGTACAGTCAGTATGTAATGAGCAGGTGAAACTCTTTTGTTTCAGAACCCTGACACCACTTGGTGGATTCATATCATGTATGTCCGCAACTCAAAGTCCATCAACAACTTAGGTGTATTTTATAGTAAAATGTCCCCATGTGCCCTTAAAAACTCTGCTTACTGTAACTGTCACATTTGTCATTTTTGTCTGAATTCTGATCTCTTGTCTTGGGATATGGGAAACAGTAGTGCATGCTTACTTGCCTTAATGGGGCACAGGAATGGTACTGCAGGTTGAAATTCAAAGATTTTCTCCAAGGACTATTTAAGCACTCTAGTAACTAAGTTATGACTATGTGAAGTTGCCTTCCACTTCCAAGAGGATAAATAGAACCCAAGTTAGGAAAGAGTTGAACAGATGTTCACTGCCTTGTTGACTAATGGTGAAGGAGCAATAACACACATGTTATTACAGTGACTCCGCACCCTGCCAAACCTATATTTTAGGAACATTTGATAAAATAATGGGAATTGTGGTCTTCACACGGGTCATTCCAGTTATTCCAACTAAAACAACCATTTGATATTTACTCACAGTTTCAGGATATCATTCTGTCTAGCCATGGCTGACGCTGTCGAGAAAGAATCTGGTAATTATAGTGGAACACAAACACAAAAAAACCAGCCACTTCAGAAGATGTGAAACTGTTTCAGAGACAAAAATAGTCATGAATTAATGTACACACAAATGTTACATCATGTGAGAAATATTTTGCAGACTCTTGCCACTTATAGGCTAGCTAATAACTGCACAGCGGTACCAATTGTGCCTGTTTTAAAAAAAGAAAATGACTTCTGATATTTATCTTCAAGTGTTAATATTGAATGATGTCATCAACAGAGCATGGAGATGGTTATCCCTTTGACGGCAAAGATGGCCTCTTGGCTCATGCCTTTGCTCCAGGGCCAGGAATTGGGGGAGACTCCCACTTTGATGATGATGAGCAGTGGACGCTGGGAGACGGCCAAGGTAATGCAGAAACTATTTACAAAAAAAAAAAAAAAAAGCATTGCAAAAGCTCCACTATTACAAATTTCACTATTTGTGATTTGTGCAGTAACAGTATATAATTTGTATTAATTTGTCTGAAGGTGCATTAAATGCCAAACTGGATTTTGCATTATCCATATGCAATTTTTTATTCTGAACAAATAATAGGTACTACTACAGGTGATGTGTATTTAACTAACAACATTGGTGAGATGAGAGGGCAGATCTATACACATTTTGACATTGACAATACACTTGACTTTCAAATACTTTGGTTTGATTTTCTTAACTTGAACTGAACTTTCTGGTACTCGATATGACAAACCTCAGCCATTTGGAATCTGAATAAAAAAATTAAAAACACATCTCTACTGCAGAAATTTGTATTTGCACGCATTGATCCAGATAGGTTTATGTGTTTGCCATTATTCAGATCCTCTTGTCTGAATTAATCATTTGTGCAGCAGTAATCTATAAACCTATTTTCCCTGTCTCGTGGCACAAAGGAGTTTCACAGTTAACTGTTTTCTTATTATATTGGTGACTTTGCAAGTTTTATCCTATTTACTACAATTCATATAAACCTTATTTCTGAACTGCGGACCATTGTTGAGAGCTTACTTTTTAAATTACTTTCTATAGTCTAGGTAGCCACTTGTTTCTATTTAATTCAAAATAATATTAAAGTTTACTTGCAGGAACTTGAAGCTTGCTTGAGATAGGCAGTCTATCATATTGAACATCATGTCACATTTACATTGGTTTGGGAAAGTGGATAACAAGGGCATGTAGTAAATAAAAAGTTATAATTAAAATGTGGAAAAGTGTCAGTATGATGTTTAATCTTTTCAACAGTGGTGAAGGTGAAGTTTGGCAATGCTGATGGAGAGTTCTGTAAATTCCCCTTCCTGTTCATGGGCACTGAGTACAACAGCTGTACATCTCAGGGCCGTGACGACGGCTTCCTGTGGTGCTCAACCACTTACAACTTTGATGAAGATGGCAAATATGGCTTCTGCCCCCATGAATGTAAGTTTCTCCCGTGGTTCTCTTTCCTTTTTTTTTTACATAACACAATGTAATTGCTACGTGTTCTAACACAGTTTGCTCTAGTGTCTATATAGATTTGTCATTCTGTGGCCCCATTTGACCACAGCAGCACTGATGCCCTACTTGCATCATACTGAGCTGAAACTGAAGTAGTGTTTTCTACGCTGGCGAATGAATACTTCATATCAGATTATTGCTATATTCCAAGCAGTTCTGCTGATTTTGGGCAGAAAGAAAGTAGGTTGAACAGTATGCCAGGAAAGTGTTGTTTGGAGTGTATTATGGAATATTTCTTTTCCAAGTCACTGCCCCACTTTAGAACACTGGGCTTTGTTAAACATTTTGTTTATCTGTGTTATGTTGCGGTCCATGGTACTAACATGATCACATGATTATTACAACTAAGTGCCAAAGTACACATGTAGTAAGTTGTTTTATATGGTGAGAACACGAATGAGGCCTGTTTGCACTGGAGCTGTCTGTTCTGTTAAGCTTTTGTATTGATGTAAAAAAGCTCCATTCCATCTTTTTTCAGATTCCTCTTCTCCTTTGAGCACCTTTGTCTCACATCATCACTCAGGCATTAGTTGCTTGCAATGGTTATGTAGGAATTGGAGCTTATACTTTGTAAGCATTTAAAATGTGAAAATGTACTGTGTATAATGCTATTAGCTTCTCTATCACTCTTCTTGTCTTTGTTTTGTTTTACAGTACTGTTCACCCTGGGTGGAAACGCGGACGGCGCTCCATGTAAATTCCCCTTCACCTTTCAGGGCGAGAAGTATGATGGATGCACCACTCAAGGCAGGGATGATGGTTACCGCTGGTGTGCCACCACTGAGGACTATGACCGTGACACATCCTACGGGTTCTGCCCTGAAACTGGTAGGTGGTGTCATCTACTGCCTGTTATGCTGATCACACAATAAAATACTACCTAGCGCTTCAAGTACAGCGGCGGTCCTAGACTCTGCGGGGCCCCAGGCAAAGAAGCCCAATATGAGTGCTCATAATTTTTTTTGGGGGGGGGCACCTCTGTGCCTCTGTTCAAGTAAAAATCTGTTGTGACTATACATATATATATATATATATATATATATATANTCACACACACACACACACACACACACACACACACACACACACATTGTCCTGTGTTTACAGTATGTGTTCTGTTTAAGGGTTATGCGCTTGCTTAGGTGCATACAATGCGTTTTGCTGGCTGTGTTTATTTTGATGTGCAGTGTATGGTGCCCTGCTGTGTGTTAGTCTACAGGAATGCTCCAGCTGGGGTTTTCGGTCTCACTCATGGTCTGCTGAATGGCTGTGAAAGTATTTTAATGTGCAGTGGCAGTGCTTATTTTCCATTCTGTCAGTGGGACTGGTTTTAAGGTTGAGGTAGTGTAGTAGGGAGGGAGAGGGACAGTGAGATAGAAAGGGGGAGGTACGACCACTGGAGCTTTCATCTGGTTCTAATTGATTAGAACTGTAGCTTTGTTGTAAAGCCTTGTGTGATAGCTTGTGCTGAATAGGGAATGATATTAAAACAAAAATGGTCTCTCTTTGAAAGAAACTCAATTTGGGCGGATGCTTTTTGGTTTTGTGCCCAGTGGATTAGTTATTGATGTCATGTGTGATGTGCCAGTGCTTTCATGATGCTGCTTTCACCATCTTCTGTGCTCACTATAATACAAACCAAATTGTTCTGAAGAAACATTTTGGCATATGAATGAGTTCATTAGCTAGTGAAGTGAATCAAGTTCACTACACATTTCACGTTTACAGTTTTACCTTTTGTTGCTCCCTCTAGCCATGTCAACAGTGGGAGGAAACGCAGAGGGAAGTCCCTGTGTCTTCCCCTTCACCTTCCTGGGAGACACCTATGACTCCTGCACATCATCTGGGCGCAGCGATGGCAAGATGTGGTGCGCTTCCACCAAGAGCTATGATGATGACCGCAAATGGGGTTTCTGTCCTGACCAAGGTATGAATAGTATTTGTGGACAGTTCTTGCTGTGGTTCTGGGAAGTGGATTTGTCACAAAGGACACACCAGTGAGTGTCAGATAATTTAGACAATTACAGAAAACTATGCATTAGTCATTTAGTTACCCTCACTTCAGGCACATTCACGATGAACAGGAAAATAAAGCTACAGGTCAGATTTTGGCTGTCGGTCTGAATTGTCCTAATGAGGGAAATGCAAGTCATTTGGCACTCCCAAAAAACTTTGTCTTATTTATGTGTCCCACCATCATACTTTGTCAAATACCACCACTGTAACTGACTGTAGCTAACAACTGACATACCTATTCATATTATACAATTCCCATTGTCTACTGTACAGTGTCAGTATTTTATAAAGGGGTATTCAGTGTTTACAGTTTCTTCATTGTGTTGGATGTTTCCAGGCTACAGTTTGTTCCTGGTGGCAGCCCATGAGTTTGGTCATGCCCTTGGCTTGGAGCACTCTCAGGACCCCGGAGCATTGATGGCCCCAATTTACACTTACACTAAAGACTTCAGACTTTCTCATGATGACATCAAAGGCATCCAGGAGCTCTACGGTGAGATGAAATGTCATGTGTGGCCAGTTTCCTGGACAGGGATTAAGCCGATTACAGAACAAATACAGATGTGTTTTTCTTATTAGAAGCCAGGAAAGATTAATGTACTGTGTGTGTGTAATGACTCCCTCAAATATGAGGTATTCTGGTAAATCTCTTATAAACAGGTGTGCCGACAGACAAGCCTTTGCCTCCAACCCAAGGTCCAGTCACTCCCATGGACATCTGTAAGGAGCCTGTTATCTTTGATGCTGTAGCACAGATCAGAGGAGAGACCTTCTTCTTCAAGGACAGGTAATCAAATAAAATCAAACAAGAAGTCCTAATATTGTCTTGACCTGAAACAGACTTCAGCAAGTGTACATACACTACATTACGACTTAAATGAGGTAAGGGCACTGACAATGAATCCATCCAAAATCAAAATTCTTGATCATGTTGTTTGAATATGCTAGCTGCAATGTTTTTATTAACTGTCAATGTTAATGTAATGAGAAGTCCATGTTTGATTCTCTTGAAACTTGAAAGCACTGCCAAAGTCTGGTTAAATTTTCTGTCTGTGATCCATGGGAAGACAGGAAATTTGTCCAAAAACAGAGCCCGATAGCCTGCTTCTGGCTTTATGACTTGTGCAAGTGAAATAAGGCAGCCTACACAAGTTGGATTGCATAATCATTTCACCGCAAACAATGAGAGGTTTGACATGAGGTTACTTGTTAATTATTGTTTCTCATATTTTAATTGTGTGCCACTTGCAGATTATGTTCTGATGTTTGTTTCATGATGTGACAATTAGTAAGAGGAAAAAACAAACTATTCCTCCTGTCATGCAGTGACAACCAAAACAGTCATCAGTCCTAAACACAGTCTACAGTCCTCTCCTCCAGCGGCGCCAGTGAATCCAAAGTCTTGTAAGCTTACTGTGTCTACTGGCTGACCCTGTATAGAAGAGGAGTTTCACGAAGGGCTGTGGTTTCGTCAACAGTCTTTATGAGTCAGTGTATTTTCCCATAGGAAAGCATCTGAAGTTTGTTACAGAAAAATTCTGTTGAGAGTCACTTTAAACAAAAATAATAATGTGGCAGAACAGGAACTGATAGAAATGACAAATAGCGGCCTTGTTAGTTCTGATGTTTTAACGCTTCTATCTGTGCTGAAACATCGACTCCTACAATTTTAAGGTTAACAGAGCTGTATATCTGTCATGGCCATTTTGGAAATGTGTCCAAAGCAAACATGCCTGCATACCTCCGCACCAAAGAGTGTAGTCTTTCAGTTAGCCTGGTTTTCCTCTCGAAGAACCTTGAGTTAGAAACTGCGAGAAACAAGCCACAATCCTGCTCACAAATCCTGCTTTAATACAGAATTACTTTTTACCTTGCCGTGGCTCTCTTCCACACATTTGCAGTGATCCGCAGAGGAGCACAGACAAACGTTGGCCTGTTTTTTGGAAATCAAGCTGAGCTGAAACTTTATTATCTGCGGCTCACCAGACACTTCAGATAGTGCTTTAGTAGTCTAAAGATTCAGACTGATGAACTATAAAACCAGGAGTGTACCTTATAATCATCTGAACTGTTCATGATTGCATACTTTAATAAAATGACATGGCATTGCTGTCCTATGATCATTAATTGTAACACACAGATGCCAAAATGCCATTTAGGTGCTTGTGGGGTATTGGTAGCCATGATATTCATTATATTCCTTTTGTTCTATTTGAGTCAAGGGACTACATACCACACTTTGGTTATTTGCAGATGGGCTTTTCAACAGAAACTATAAACTATCATAATCCAGAGCAATAGTCAAGAATTGCAAAGTTGCATATAGATATATTGCACTTACTTCACTGAAAATTAGTTGTCTTATTACAGACCTTCTTGACATCGAAAAACTATTTTGCTTCATGTTCGGCCATGTTCAGCAGCTCACTGTGTTTGTTGGCTCACTTGTGTAACCATACAAGGCTTTGTGGGATATTTTCAAGGAGTTTGTGATTTGATCTTTGTTTAATTTCAGTTGCAAAAATGTGAAAATGTGCCCAAGCACCAAAAGACTGAGAATGGATGTAAAGGCGAGGCGAAGAAATTGAGGACAGAGTAATCTCAATGCACTGAAGTGAACCCTCAGTATAGTATATCTCTCCAAAGTCTGAGATTAATAAAGTTTCAGTATGGGCCTGTTGTTATGACTTTCACAGAGACTTAATGAGTTGCCCAAAGGCCATGTCAGGTTTGTAAGCTGTAGAGCTCTAGTACAAGCCAAGTTTTATAGTTTCAGAGCAAAAGCATTTCCCTCTGGGTTCCAGGGCTAACACTCACTTGACTCTCCCGTTGTAAAAGTGGGATCCCCCTTTTTCTCCTGGCTGAGCATATTTATGATGTAGGACAAATCTTGACATGATGCAATGAGTAATTCATGTAGCACTCCCCGAGCTCAGCAGAAAACTGTGTCTGTCTGTCTGGAGACTTAAGGAGAAGGTAATTATAAAGTCTGTCTCATAGAAACAGTTTGGCCAACCTACTGATTAGGCCTGTTGCAAGTAGCCCATGCTCGTGTACTTTTATCCTAGCATGTAGCCAACAGAGATGCTGTTTGCAATATAACGTTATTTACTTTAAGTTGTAATCCTTAAGATTTCAGTCCTGGTTGATTTGGCGACACCAGTGGTTAATGTGGTAAGAGCAAGTGTGGTTTAATACTACAGCAAACACTCGTTGTACAGCTACTTTGTCAGAAATACAACAGAACAACTGGTGAATCTGTTTACAGTGCAACCAAACAAACTCACGTTGTTTAGCAGGACACAGTAAAGTTGGTTACCTTGTTGAGGAGTGGGTGGTGTGCAACCATTCGCCTACAATTCTTCATCTAACAGCTCACTCTGGCTGCGTCTTCTTGCTCTGTTACTCCCTTGCAAATATTAAAAATCCCACGCTGGCAAAAAAAAAAATGCAGATGAATGACTCTTGTTTTGGAGATGCATTTTTGATGATCACCACTAACCGCTGTGAGAAACACATTGCGTTTCCTGTGGCTGCTTCACAATAAAAGACTTCTTCTTAATGTGAACTAGCAGCAGTTTGCATTAGCAGTAACTTATTACAGCTCTGACAATGTAAAGACAGTAAACAGTAAAAGAACAGAGAGGCTGTTATCAATGAGATAAAATTGCATTGGATTACAGGCAAACCTCTTCCTGTGAATCCCTCGTGCTAGGTAGGCAATATGAATCCAGCGCAGGAATGGCGGACTCTGCCACTATAAATAATAATGACCATATAGAAAGGTAATTACTGAATGTAAACATATTGAATGGCTAGTGCAGAAAATACAAACCATGAATAGAAAAAAAATTGGGTTCTAACTTTTATCCAGGCTAGTTCCTAGAGTATGAGAACACCCCTTTAACTGCCAGTTGGCCAATCCACTTAATCTTTTGCCAAAACAGGTTTCCACTGGAAGCAGCAAGATTGATACAAACACATTTGTCATGGGACGTTTAGCTCTGTACAGTGTGTTTGCATGTTTAAGCCATTGACGGCAAATCACATACTTTACATTACTTAAAGTGTTTGCTAACTTATTGTGTGAGATACATATTAAAGTGAACGTCATGACTGCTGATATCTTTGTCAGTGTCACATTATTGTTGCATCAACCTGCATTACCACACATCTATAATATTACTTAGATGACAATAAATGCAGGATAACTGGATTACCTACTTGAAGGTTTGAAGTCTCAGCAATGCTTTGTAAAAATCTCTATATCCTGTTAGTCTGTCCTCTTAACCAGATACTAAGATAATTTATATATTTTTTTGTTTTTTATTAAATAGAGACAGGAAGAAAAGGCAGAAAAGCCCTCTGGATATTGTTGGTACACCACATAAACTTAACAAATTGATCCACAAGAACACTGCGAAAATAATGCAATTTATAGATGGTTAGTGCAGATTGAAATATGTCTCCTCTTTCATTCTGACAAATGTATACAATATGTATGTATGTTAGGAAAGTTTTATTCTCATCTTCATTTTATCATTATTGCAACTCGTTTTAGCAACTGGCAGATGTTTTTCTTTTTAAAAAATAGGTCAGTGGAAAAGAGTTTGGGAAGCTGTCGTTGTTGTGCAGCTGTGTATTGGAAATCCGGGCAAGATAGGTCTCGTTCCGCTGGCGTCGGCAGCCTTAGTCCTAACGAGAACCAGATGCTCATGAATCAGGCCATTGTGGCTGACTCGGCCAGTGAAGCACTTGCACTAAAACCTCCTCTTACGCACACACAAATACCCCCCACCCCCACCCCCACCCCTCTTTCACTCCCACTCTCATTTCATCCCCAGCTCATCAACCTTACGATCGCTCACTCATTCATTCTCTTTCTGCCAGGTTCCTGTTCAGGTCAGTCAACTTCAGAAGCAAGCCCAACGGCCCTATGCTAGTGGCCACCTACTGGCCAGACCTGCCTACCAAGATAGATGCTGCCTATGAAAACCCAGTGGAGGAAAAAACAGTGTTCTTCTCAGGTATGCTGGAGAAAACTGAAGAAATGGCCGATTTAGACCTTGCTGAATATTGAGTCATATTACATGAACTGTGCTTCATACCCTCTCTGTACTTCTGTGGTGGTCAGAGACACCAGAATGAAGAGGTGTCTTCACTCTTTTACCATTTGGATGCCTTTTCCTCAACAGTTCTACGAACTGAAACATTAGGAGAAGCAGGAATGTTGGCTGAGCACTCTTGTGTGCGGTGTGCACTCTTGGGACACTTGAGATATTCCACCATAGTTATTAGTGGTTTATGATACATTCTTTGCATTTAACTAATATGACAACCTTCCTGAATACTGGTGACATTTACATAATATGTTATATAACCAACAGAGCTGGTTTGGCTATTGGGGAGACTTACTACTCTGAGTGGTTAAAAATGACCTCACACTGATAATATAATATATTTGGTTAATAGATTTGTAGGAATATGAGATAATATCTTGATCAGACAGTTATATGTTGAAATAATTACTTTGCATCAATAAAACATATGTCTTCGGTGTTATTTTAGCAATGGTTCTACTTTTTTACTTATTCTTCCCTCCCAGGCAACGAGGTGTGGGTCTACAAAGCAGATGAGCTGGAGAAAGGCTATCCCAAGAGGCTCTCCAGCCTTGAGCTCCCCACTGACCTGCAGCAAATCGACGCTGCCTTCAACTTTAGGAAGAACAGGAAGACTTACCTGTTTGCTGGGGACAAATTCTGGAGGTGAGGAGGAGCAAAGCTTATGCAACCATTTGTGAGCCTAAAATCCCCCAGGCTACGACTGGATCTAGTTAGAATTTGGTGTGACCTAAGCTGCACTGTAAACCACCATTGCACAACATGGGAATTCATAGTGTGTTCATAGTGTTGATGACTGCTTTTTCTCCATGGAAACGTGTGTATTTGTGTGTGCGTGTGCGTGTGTGTGTGTATGTGTGTGTGAGGGAACTGTGAAGCACCCATTAAAGGATTATACAAATGCACTTTTACTATGTGTGCAGATTTGATGAAGATAAGAAGAAAATGGACCCTGGCTTCCCCAAACTTATTGCTGATTCCTGGAATGGCATCCCAGATGGCATAGACTCTGCCTTCAGTCTTAATGGCATTGGTAAAACAAATTTCTTTTTCACATAATTTGTAAATTTAGAGGCTCTGTATGATTTAAAGAAGGAAAATTTGACCAGAAGCTAGCAGCATGAGTTATGAATGCATGAACTAAACCTGTTAGAAAATTAAATGACCATAATGGAGGTTTTGCAGCGTCCTTAGCCACAAATTATACTTAATATTACTGGAAACCATTTTCCAAACTATACCATATGATTCAATCAAATTTTTAACTGTATCTTCCAAGCAGCGCTGGTTTCAAGCCAAGTCACTACAGTATAACAAGACTTAAGAGTCTACAACCATGCTAGTGGCTTTGTGAGGCTGCACTTAGGCACAGTTGTGCTTTGAGCTGCTAACATGTTCACAATGGTTCACAATGGTGACAACGTTGTCACCATTGTCATCATCTTAGTTTAACACGTTAACATTCTATCATTTGCTAATTAGCACTAAACAAAACCTACAGCTGGGGATGATGGGAATTAGTTTTGTAAGTACAAACCAAAGTACTGGACCCATTTTTGACCTCATTAAGGACGCTAGAATAAACGTCAGAGGAACACCAAAAGTATTACAGTTCATCCTGAGGAGAACATGGATGTCTGTACCAAATTCATGGCAATCCATCTAATAGTGGTCAAAACATTTCACTAAAAAACTAAAATGACAATCTCACAGTGGCACAAGAGGAAAAGTCAGGGATAATCAAAGTCATTAGTCTCAATCCTCTGGGGACCATGAATGTTTGTACAACATTTATTTGAAATCTATCCAATAGTGAGAAATAGTGATATATTTCAGTCTGGACCAAATGGTGGACTGACTGATAGACAGACGTTGCCATGTCTAGACCCATGTCGCTAGCGTGGCTAAAAATGAACGAGTGACCACATCATTTTGTGAAAATATATAATACTACAAACATAAACTAATCTTTTACAACATGAAATAAATGCTACACCAATGTACGAATCACTCTCAGAAGGGCAATACAAAATTATGAAGAAATAAACCAGCAATGATCACTGTATTGGTTGTAAATCAAAGAATAGAGACAAAATAGCAAAAGTCATCCTCGGCCTACACATTTGTTTGAGTGTTTGAGTCTTTAAGGAGACCTAAGGGAAAAAAAAGTTTTTTGTGGTGGTTGTGGTGCTTCGATTATAGCTGGGTTAGAGCTGGTGCTCTGTGTGCTACTTTACTGTCTTCAGACTGGCATTCCTTTGGTTAGATTGCGGGCAAATCCAGTCAGCTCTATCAGCGTTCTGGGAACTGTGCCTCTGCCAGTAAAACTCCTCATATACAACAACCCAGCAAGCAATGACGTCATTGAGCAAGAAATGAACAGTTTATAGGAAAAAAAATTGGGAAGTTAATCAGGCCAAAGGGAGTAGTTCTGAAGTTAGGGAGTCATCTGTGGTCTGATGTAGATAGAAGACAGAGGGAGAGCAGTTGCTTAATATCTCTCATGCTTTCATTTGATGGCTTATTACTCATTGGTGAGCAGGGTGTTGCAACTAGAGTGCAATAAATATAAGGTGGTGAATTTACGTCATGACACCAACAGTAAACTTCTGCTGAGACTGTCTCTGTCGGGCCATGTATCCTTGAGGTTAGAGGTGGTAGGCAAATTTTTGTATATGGCAAGCAACCAGGGATTTTTCCATTACTGCTCTCCTAACATACACACATTACTGTAAGCATCACATAGCCCCTTCCCCACACAGTGAACAAACATATTTATATAAAGCAAGTCTGTGCCCCTCTACAGAGGTGCCTCTGTATGCTTCCTGATTAGCATGATTCAGAGAGAGAGGCTTAACAGTAGCTTCAGCAGAGCCTGACTGGATGTTTAATCATGATTATACCGTTAGTATATATGCTTTTACAGAATCTTGATTATTTCATTATTACATGGTAGTTTTTCACTTGTTTTACACTTTTAAAAAAAATGAAAAGTATAACTTTTTCAAACAGCTTGCATTGTGCTTGTCTTTCACAGATTACAGCTACTTCTTCAAAGGTAACCACTATTTCAAACTGGAAGACAGCAGCTTGAAGATTGTCAAGTTGGGTGAAATCACAAAGGACTGGCTCGGTTGTTGAGCATTTACAAAATGTCTCGAAACTGGCTAATTCCTGCAATGAAATCTGGCCTCATGAGGACATTGCCATAGTATCACACACAACTTGCGGTCGCCGCAGTGCACACTGTTGTACGTTTTTATCTTGGCAACTCTGCACACTTCTGTAGGAGACATGTCCCTTCCAGCCTATATAACCAGCCTCCAGCTTTGTAGAAAGGCACCTCGGGACCTTATACACAGGCTGAACATAGGCAACTGGATATTTGCTATATTACTGTGTGATATTGACATTTTATTTGTTATGCTGATGCTGATTTATTACAATATGTACCCCCTGTTTTATTGTTTGTTTTTTAAAAACTCAGACATCAGGTATGTCCACACTGCATTAAACGCAGTGCTATACTGTGCTGTGAGATATTGCCGTTTTAAGCAAATTTTATTCTGAAAGGCTATTTTACACCATGAGGAATTCATGTTGGCTTAGAATTATGTCCAGTGTACTAAGTGCAGTTTTATAAATGTATCACTTTTGATTAAGTAATATTCTCATTGTTGTGCGATACATTTGAAAAAATGAATTTGCACAATGTGTTTGACCGACAATGGTGCTTTAGAGTTTGCTTTTTGCATATAGTCCTATATACATTTTATATTCATATCCTCTGGATATCAGAAAGTAGTATTCGCAAGCACACATTATTCTTCATTTGGTTAGCACTTTGTATAGGACTATACAAGGGAACTGCTCAATATGGAGACCAAATTATTTTCATGGCAACTCCATGTTGAATTTCCCTTCACTAAAGGTACAGAAAGATTAAAGGCACAGGTTGCCTCTAGAGGCTGTATTGGTTTGCTGCATGATGGAATCATGACAAGAGTACCACAGTTGTATTGTTTAATAATCTTTTTTTTATATATTCTCTTTTCTCTCTTGGATTTTAACAATACAGTCAGTGTGTTTTTGTGTTGTGTTTAATGCTTGTGCACTTTGTTATAGTCATCAATAAAGATGATCAATATAATGTGGATCCGTGATAAATACTTTCAAGTGATTGGTGACTAACACAATTATAGGCCTTCACCATCAAGCTTGTGAATTCAGCAACCAAATACCAAATAACAGTGGTAGAAGAGATTTTCATATAATTTACTTAAGTAGAAGTAACAATACCACAATGTAAAAATACTCTTACAAGTGAAAGTCCTGCATTCAAAATATTACTCAAGTAAAAGTACATAAGAATTATTAGCACAATATATTTGTACCAAAAGAAAAAAGACTCCTAATGCAGGTAGAATGGCCCCTGTTAGTCTTAGATTTTTATATATTATTTGATTTTGAAGTCTGAATACATCACTTTAATATTGTAGCTGGAAGTGGTGGAGCAGGTTTTAACTACCTTATATATTGCTGGGTTGTTCTATAACAATGCATTATATTTTAGGTGCCATTATATGTTTTTATGGAAATTTGATTCTAAAGTGACTAGTATAGCTGTAAAGTAGTAAAAAGTGCAATATTTTCCCGTGAAATGTAGTGAAGTAGGAGTATGAAGTAGCATAAAATAAAAATACTTAGTAAAATAAAGTATCTCAAAATTGTAGCTACTTATGTACACTACTTGAGTTAATACTTACTTTCCACCACTGCTAGATAAAATCTATTTGGAGAGGAGACTAGGACTTTCTATTTAGGGTAGGACCAAATGAGAATTTTTGATGAAACTGCGCCATCTTGTGGACATTTATGAGAGCTTGTAAGCAACTATAAAATGTCACATTATTCCCTCGAAATCGTTGCTCATTTCCTACTTGTGCATTACGTCTAGTAGGCTATTTTTTGATTTATGCTCAGTACAGATTGATAAACTCATGGCTGAATTCTCAATCCGTATTTTCACAAAGCACATGCATGGTCACTGACAGCACCATTTTAGCTTTTTGTCTGTCAT
Source organism: Maccullochella peelii (assembly GCA_002120245.1). Lineage (NCBI taxonomy): Eukaryota > Metazoa > Chordata > Actinopteri > Centrarchiformes > Percichthyidae > Maccullochella > Maccullochella peelii. Next base: position 61,038 of record LKNJ01003567.1, read on the forward strand.
CTGATTTGTAATATTTATTGGAAATACATCTAACGGACTGATAGCATCGTGCAAACATTCACAATCGGGCACAGATTGTGTGGAAACTGATGCAAATCCGCACGCAGGCTTCAAAAACGCACCGATCGGACTCGAACCCCACTGCGACCACGTTGGAGGTGGAGCTTGAACTAAAGCCAGTCTGGTTCCGCTGTGGCTTGCTTGTGTCTGCGGTATGCTGTCCGTGTGATCGTCTGATATGGGGAGACATGAGAGAGCAGAATTCCTGTTGAGGAAGTGAGATGATAACATAACGGCGCCTCGACTAAAGCAGTTGCCTGTTTCTTCGTTCACTGGACTGCAATGCCGCCGCAGCGAGTATTCGCCCTGCCGAGGCAACAATCCCTGCTCCTGCCTGCGGTCATCAACCCGTTTGTTCAAGACACCAAACTAACCAAAGCTACAATAATTAAAGTGAGTATGGCGTGTAAGTTCAATGGTCGAATAACGGTATAGCCACCGCTTTTGGCAGCACGGCGCACACAGTGTTTCATCTGATGTGTGAGATTACACACACACACACACACACACACACACACAGGCTGCTGTGCAACCAGGGCCTGTAATCTTCTCCAATGAGGCTTTGACAATCGGCTTGTAAAGCCTCGTTATGTGCGGCACAAACAATGAGAGCCGTTGTGTGTTTTCTAGAAAGCTGTCCAGTGATGTGGATTTCCAGACTCGTGCATATTTCTGCTCTGAGGAACGTCAACAGCCAGGGTGTAGTTAACTCTGACAGCAGTCTTCCTGCATGGTATAATAGGCCTGCACGTTATGATGTGTGTATGTGTGTCTTGTGTGTACCCCTTTCCATGCAGTGTGTCCTGCTGGGAATCTTCCTGGTCCCCGTTCGCGCCATCCTTCTGTCCCTGGTTCTAATGGTGACATGGCCAGTGGCTGTCATAATAACCTTCAAGCATCCTCTGAAAGGAGCCGTGGAGCCAATGACAGGATGGAGACGGTAATTAGGATACTAACGCCATCCCACTGCAACACAGGGAGCTACCCTTGCCTCACAGGCACCAGATCACTCAGACACACTAGGCAAGGCAAGGCAGCTTTATTTATATAGCACATTTCAAACACAGAGGCAATTCAAAGTGCTTTACATGGGCAAAGAGAAACATCAGAAGAAATAAAATCAGATTAAGAAAAAATAAAATGAAAGATACATAAAATGAAATAAAATACATAAAATCAAATAAAATACAGTTACAGTGCAGCAAAAAGATGTAGTGGCCAATGCAACAAAGGAAATAAAATTGCATTAAANAAATCAGTCATTAGACTCATGGGTTAATAATATTCCCAATTTTATCAGTTCTTTATGATTTTTCTTTTGTTACTAATTCTTATTTTTGCAGTGGAATATGAGTAAGGACCGTCCTGTAACTGCGCACGTCTTTGAGGCTACCTCACACATTTGAATTCTGCCAGGTTTCGTGAATCTTAGCAATCCCCCAACAAATCACTTCACACCATGAAACTTCTCAGGTTTCGTGAATCTTGGTGATCCATTAATAAACTATTTCACACCGTGAAACCCCGATTCAGTGAATCTTGATACCTCTGTAAAGGGGACTCGTCCGTGCCCTTCCAGGTTTTCCTAAACCTTGGTTAAAACCAAAAAGGCTCCAAGCCTTTCAGGGATCCAATCCCTGTACAGACCCACCTCCGTTCTCAACTCCATTGGTTGTAAAATCAGAAGATCACATCAAAACAATAACAATAAAATCAATCACGAAAAAATAAAAGGACATTTTAAATGTGATAAAATGAAATAAGATGCATAAAGCAAAATAAAATACATAAAGTCAGATAAAATAAAATACAGTTACAGTGCAGTAAAAAGATGTAAGAGGAAATAAAAGTGCATTAGAGAAACCAGTCATGTAAATGCACAGGAGAACAGCAGGGTTTTTAATTTAGTTTTGAACGTTGCTAAAGTTGGGGCGCATTTAAGATCTTCAGGAAGTTGGTTCCATCTGTGAGTAGCATAGTAGCCACTAGACTGGCATCAAAAGCCATGGCCTTTTGTATATCAACCTCACTTAAATCACTCAAAGATGTAATCATTGCACAGTATAGCTGCCCAAATGACATCACTTTTGTTTACATGTACAGAAAATTATTTTTGTTAACTTGGTTGCTCAAGTAAGCTTGGTCTAATGCATGTAGGGTTACTCAGATTATCATGTCAGAAACCCACGTCAACATTGTTTTTTTTACTCTCTTCTACCAGTGCAGTGTGCAAAGCAACTGCATACACAAACATTTTGACCATTATTTTGTCACCATATATTAAACTTAGCAGCCAACTCCTTCTTTGTAGGCTAACACTGTTCTTTTTCGCAGGTGAGCCATCCCATCCATTGCATGTAAACATAGCTATTTGGTGGAGAAATACACTGAGATTTAACAAAAAATATGTCAAGTTTCACTGTACTAAAATAGCAATTTTTACTAAAGCAAGAAGTAGCAGAAGCCGTTTGTTTCCTGGGTTCATAAACTGCACAGTAAAACAAATCGAGGCAGCACATTCTCAAAATAATAGTTCCTGACATGACTTGAAGAATGTGCAGCTGCTTGCACAACTGCCGACTCATGCTTCTCTAGATCATATCTGCATCACAAGCATTACTTATGCTCAGTTCCCCTCAGTTCTCACACAGGAAAAAGTCAGTGAAAAGGTGATTTATCTCTTTATAAATAGAAGCTAAATTTCCATCATCTAATGGGTGATGACACACACAGTCTTTTTTTCTAGCTCAGTTATGTTACTATTACTACAAACCAATAAAAGCTTTAACAGCAAAAAGTAACAAACACAAAAAGGCTGGGCAAAACACAAGTAGAGGCAGGCAGTGAGGCAGAGGTACAGGCAAGGGTGAGGCAGAATCCTCGTTGTCGATGAAAACAAAGCAAGGTCACAATCTGAGCAGAAGGCTTGAAGGCTTGGCTGACAACACAAGACAATCTGACAATGAACAAAGGAAGGGAACTGGTGTAAATAGGGAAATGGCTGATCAGGGAATCAGGGGCAGGTGTGTACTGGGAGCAGGAGTGGCTAATCAAGCAGAGGCAAGAGCAGGAACTGAAACAAGACAGGAAGTGATTTCAAAATAAAACACACACAAAGACCAACGGGACGTGACATATCTAGATATATAAAATATGTTAGCCATAATAACTTGATCAGCTGATAGTATATTAAGGTGTTGTTGATGCTTTGTGTTTGTGTAAGAGTCTTTCTATTCTACTGTGTAATGTGCATTAAGCTTCCTGCCCCATTGAGCAGAAAGATTAATGTGGCTTTAAATATTCATAGGTTTCAAGACTCCACACAAATGTTTTTAAAGTTCCATATCGCCATTTACCATTTTGTCACAATGTCTCAATATATGACTTCCTACCCTTTCTCTAGATTATGAGGAAGTAACTGGTGAAGGTTATTTTTTTTGTTGTTGCAATTTTAGGGTTACAGGAAAGTACAAAATGGTGCAACTCTTCCTGTTAGTAAAATACTTCCATTCAGTCCACACACACAAAAACCCCCCACTGATATTTTGCTTCCTGTCACAAAATAGCCCTGGAGGTGATTATGAGAAATAAAGATAATCTTTATTACTCGTAATCTGATTATGAGTAATTATGATGATATTATGACTCATAATCTGAGACACATCCAAAATACCTAGAATTAATTTATGATTTGGTTCATACCTTGTACTGCTGTAAGAGAATGCATTTTTAACATGACTGAGCTACACATTCATTTTTCCAGTCAAAAAAATTCAACACTCTAAAACGTTCCGGTCATCTCCAGGTCCTTGTGTCGGTGTGTGATGGCTGCCTTGGGGAGGACTTACTACTTCTGCATGGGCTTCAGAGTGGTGGTCAAGGGCAAGCAAGTCAGCAGCAGTGAGGCCCCCATCCTGGCTGTGGCCCCCCACTCCACCTTTTTTGATGGGATTGTGTGCATTGTTGCAGGCCTGCCCTCCACCGTCTCCCGTGTCGAGAATCTGGCTACACCCATCTTTGGCAGTGAGACACTTTTCATTTGCTTTGTAATGTCAGTACCGGGAAGTAGGGCGTGTGTTTGTAGGGGCTTTCTTATTCGCTCAACCTCAAGTGTGTGTGTGTGTGTAAATATTAGTTATTCCATCCATCTCCTTGATATTTTAGTAACTGTCACATAATAGTGATATCATCAGTAAGTGATCATTTAATGAAGTGGCCCAGCCCTGTTTAATGCTAACAAAGCCATTCAATTAAATGAGACCTGGACATGAAATAATCAGTGGAAAAATATGACAGAAAAACATAGTATTTTCCTCTTCTAAGTGTGTATGTTTTAATGTGTGTGTTTTGACCTCTCTGCAGGGTTTGTGCGTTGCCTTCAGCCAGTGCTGGTGTCCAGAAAGGACCCAGATTCCAGGAAGAATACAATCCAGGAGATTGAGAGCAGAGCCAAGTCAGGAGGCCACTGGCCACAGGTCTGTAACAACACAAAACAACAGCCCTATACAATGGCCCTAATATTAATCGGGTATTAGCATGAATTATAGCTATAGACTGTCAGCGTAGAAAACCTACGAGTGGGAACTCAGGATGTTGGTTTGGTTTCACAGTTTCCTTTGTCAGTTTTGGACGACCACGCTGTATAATTAAGTTTCTTTTTTTAACGCTATCATAGAATTAGCCAAAGCGCTAATACAAGTTTAATAAAAGTTACTTCACAAGCATACTTTGCCTGTTAACTTTCCAGACTTGATAAAAATGAAACAGAATGGGATTTTAACATTTACTAGTGATGCTTTGTTCCTCAGGTTCTGATATTTCCAGAGGGAACATGTACAAATCGCTCATGTCTTATAACTTTCAAACAAGGTAAGATTTAAAATGTGAATTTAATGTAAATCGTTTTTTTTGTTTTGCATCAAAACATGTTAAATACAAGGACAACAGACAACATTTCAAAACAACTATTTACTGACTGTTCCATCTGTTGCCTATAGCACATCTAGCATTTTGACTGAACATCTAATCCACTGAGCGTAAAGGCTACACAACAGAAACAACACTTGATACTACACCACTCCATTCTTTCATTATGTGATGTGGTTTGTGTATTGACCTGTTGCCAACTGATGCCCACAAAAGTGGTTTTGAGTGAGGTGGGAGAATGGGGATGCCAGTATTGTTTAGTCACACATGACACAACTATTGAGCTTATATTCATTTATAATGAGAAATAACATGATGTCTCCATGATACTGTGTGTTCCCCACCTCTAGGTGCCTTCATCCCAGGGGTCCCTGTGCAGCCTGTGCTTATGAGATATCCCAACAAACTGGTCAGTGATTGTGATTTTAATGCAGCATTAATATATTTCACCTCACACTGTGCTCTACTAGTTTACACTGAGCTGTCAGACTTGAATGCAGTCAGGCACAAAGAGAGGCTGTTAGCGACACTACAAGCTTAGCCGTATCACACAACAAAGTGTATACCATTCCATCCCAGTGTTAATGTTTAATGAAGCTTTCTGCATTCCCTACTATTTTTTTCCTCAAGGATACAGTGTCTTGGACTTGGCAGGGTTTCAGCTCGTAAGTATGCTTTAAACAGTTGTGTAGGTTTCTCATGTTTCACCTCTAGTGTGAATGTTTGGTGAGGGTGGTGTCTTAGACAATAAACACGATCATAACACAACAACAGCAACATTATTGCCTTGTATTGCAACAACTGTTGGTACTATTGAATCAATATATGAAACCGACTATCCTGCTTGTGTTATGTGCAGGAGGACGCTGCTGCTTCTAACTCTGTGCCAGCTGTACACCACAGTAGAGATAGAGGTAACAGGCATTCCCCAAGTGTGCACCCTAATATAATGGCAAAGATACTACAAACTGTTGTCCTTCTAGATATTGCATACTGGTTCGACAACATTAACAAAAAATGTTTGAAGTGAAGAAGTGGAAACTTAAGAAGCATTTTTATGTCATATTTTATTCATTATTTTTCACAAATGCGAAACTTGATGTGAATTCCAATGGTAGCATCTCATGTAGGAGACCATTTGATCACTAAAACTGATTTCAGCTTTACTGGTAGTATCAGTGCCACTCTCTGCTATCAAGCATTCATCAAAGGTTTAGGAGTTTACTTTTGGCTTAACCTTCCTTGTTACCTTTTCCGTCTGTTTGTTCTGTTTTTCAGTTCCTGCCGCCACATATCCCCACAGAGGAGGAGAAGAAAATCCCAACTCTGTTTGCTAGCAGAGTACGAGAAACTATGGCCCAGTAAGTGTTCATTGGCCTTAAATGCACATTCTGCGGTGTATTTCTCAAGCACACAGTACAACAAAGTGCAATAGAATAGCAAAAGTACACCGTATGTGCCTATACAAGTAATAAATAAAATGTTAAACACATATGGAGTACACGTAAGTTGATGAGTAAATAAAATGAGTGGTGGAGAGTATGCTCTATAAAATGATGGCCACGATTAAAATTCAACCAATAATTCTGCATTTTTACTCACATTAGAACTACTTTAGTGTACAATGAGTTATGCATTTCTCTGATCTGTCTGACCTGAGCATATCTTCTTGGCCTACTGCTGGACACACACACACTGACCACCGTATATGCAAACTGTCTGCTCTCAGGGCTTTGGGAGTTCCAGTGACAGACCACACATACGAAGACTGCCGCCTGATGATCTCAGCTGGCGAGCTAACGCTGCCCATGGAGGCCGGCCTGGTTGAGTTCACCAAAATTAGCCGTAAACTCAAGTAAGACCATCTCACTTAAGCACACTGTAGGCGTCACCAGGCAGGGACATTAACAGTGACAAATGTGGCTCCTTGTGCCCTGCTCCCTCAGTCTGAAGTGGGACAATGTGAGGAAGGAGCTGGAGGGCTTCGCAGCCATGGCCAGCTCGTGTAAAGGAGGGCGGATCACCATCAAGGAGTTTTCCACATTCCTGAAGCTACCTGTCAACCATGCCCTCGAGGAGTTGTTTGCGCTGTTTGACAGAGTGAGAGACATGTATATCAAATATAAAAAATATATATGTATAATTTTTATACAACCAGAGCAACTTGACCAGCGAATAGTACCATTATGAATGACAATTAAATAGTGATGGTATTGGAATTAGTATTAGTATAAAAAAATGGACCTGACACATCCTGCAGAAAACAACCATAAATATAATGGTTGTCAACATAATGTGCAACAATCTTAATATTCAATTTACAGAATCACGTGCATATTATATCACTCTATTTCATGTGTACCAATGAAAGTAACGTTGGGAGGACATCATGGTGTGTGTTAAGGATTTAAACAGCCTGGAAAAGGAAACTATGATCAAAGTAGTTTGGCCTCCTTCCCTGGTGTATCTACCAGAGGTTTGAGTGAGAAGAGGATTAAAAGCATAAAAACGTCCAGTTCAATCAGTATCATTTTTCCTCAGAAAATGTACACCTCATAATTTTCCAGTAATAGAGAATTCCCCACACTCTCTTCAATATTCCTAACTGTTGATGCCAGACAAAAGTTTAGTGATATTTTTAGACCATAAATGGTAAACTAGTATCCATCATAAAACTCTGTGCATTGACCGACCCAAGTGGTTTTATTGCTGTTTCTTTGACCCTGTCCAGGACAGAGATGGCACCATAGACTTCAGAGAATACGTTATCGGTGTGACCATCCTGTGTCGGCCAGCTAACACTGAAGATGTTCTGAAAATGGCATTCCAGGTATGACAGGAATATTCTGACATTGCTGTTCCCCTACTAGGGTCTGAAGAACATGCAGTACTGCATTTTAATGTACACTGAATGCAAATACACAGAAATGTGTATGGTAGTGTCCACTTTACACTTTACCCAAGCTACTACTTGTTAGGACTTCTTTTGCGCGTAAAAACAGCCGGAATTCAATTGCATCATGCATTTCCTGCTGACATATCTTGGTGCTGAATCTTTTTTGGGCCGGATTTTTACTCTATCTTTTTAAACTTGTAGTAAAGTAAAGTTGTAGTATCATGTAAAGCAGACATTTCTGAGATGCTGTAACTGGAACATGTGACAGATTGTGTGTTTATCTAAAGCATATATTTTTTATACTAAATTTAAAAAGTAAATAATAATATTAAAATTACAATCAAATATGCATGCAGAATGCAAAAAAAGTACAAAATGTAAACTACATCACCCAGCGCTGCCTTCAGTTGATCTTAGAGCACAGCAGATAGTAGCAGCAGTACTGTAGGAAGAACAGAGGCAGCATTCAGAGGGGCTTGGATAATGTCAAGTTAACAATGTCTGTCTGTTGTTGAGAGCGTGGAGTCTCTTTGCTGGCCATAAGGTCAAATGTGGTTTTGGACAAACAGTTTATGGTGTTTATGTAATGTGGCTGAAAAAGTTACTGTCCAGACAGTTGAGAAAAAATGAATTTCCCCAATTCTATGTAAGCTTTTTTCTAACTCACCTACCCATGTCCACACTTTGACTAACCTTTATCTTTCCTGACCATGCAAAAAAAAAAAAAAAAGAAATTGGAAAGTGAAATTTATTTTTCTCTGTTTCTATCCTCTCTCATGCAGCTGTTTGATACAGATGAGGATGAGAGAATCACCCGAGAGGAGTTTACTGCTCTGCTGCGCTCAGCTCTGGGTGTGTCAGATCTAAACATGGCCAAGCTTTTCAAGGAGATTGATGCTGACGGCTCTGGTTTCATCACCTTCAGTGAGTAGACTCTCTGACCTAACGCCAAGCTACATTTTTGGGCTTTTAACCTCCTTTTGTATTTCCACCAGGCTATTCTGGAATGGGAATATGTGCAGTAAATAAATGTATACAGTATTTAATCATTATTATATCTTCCCTTATCCCAAGCTGCATTGTATCCTAATGCTTTTCTCTGTGCCTGGGATTCTTCAGGTGAATTTCAAGCATTTGCCATGACCCACCCGGAGTACGCCAAGCTCTTCACCACCTACCTGGAGCTTCAGAGATACCAAGCAATCCAGGAAGCGAGGCCAGGTGATCTGGAATTGGCCGGTCAGACCAGTTCAGGGGAAAAACAGGAAGACAGCACCTCTGACAAAAAAGATGACTGACACTGAGGATGAGCGTGAACTCTCCTCGACTGCACTGAGAGACGTTAACACTGTATCCGCTGCACTGAGAAGGAGAATGCAAAAGTGTCATCTGCCCTTCAACGACTTTTAGCAAATTCAAGTCATTTGCCTCAGCAGAGCCATATTTTAGGTCATGTGCTTGTCTTTTATAGATGGTTTTTAGAGTGCTTCTATTTTCAATTTTAGTGCCTTATAGAGATTGTAAAAAAAACCCAAAAAAAACAAAACTATTCCCCAAGCCACTGCACAAGAAAAGTGTTATTGCAGACTTTTTTCTTCCGTAAAGTTTTGTTTGTGTGTGTGTGTGTGTGTGTGTGTGTGTGTGTTTTGGTTATGTGTCCATCAGAAAAAATAAATAAATAAATAAAACAAATGAAAAGCTAATTATAAAATATGTCAGAAAACACGTGGGCGCTAATTACTGCAATATTTAGAGTTCTAATGTTAGTGACAGCGTTTTGTGATATACTTAAATATTTTTTCCAGATCATCATGAACTGCCTCATCGTGTTTTTGACTTGGATACATTACTCTCTGTAGCCTGAGCTTATCCTTGCTTGGATTTAGATGAACGTAGCTTTGTGTACCCTCTCCTTTGTATTTGTGGTCCTCTATAAATGAGTGAAAAAATTGCCAAACCAACACCTTTTTAACTATAAGCAAAGGGTTCTCATGCTTCTGTGTTGCAAGTATAATTGGTGTACAGTAAGCTTTATTAAGATTTTTCCAATCTGGCAACCCACAGATGTGCTGTATTAAAGCTATGTCTATGAAGAGCATATATGCTGTGCATTACACTTTTTTCCAGCACTCAGGGACACAGATCTTGTAAGACGGATGTATAATTAGCCAGAGGTTTGCTTTGCATGTGTACCTATTTGCATTTCTACTGAAGATTGTTGTTGCTGAGACAGCAGCGCGTCCACGCAGCTATAAGTTTACTAAAGCAAATCAACCACTGAAAATAGGGCAATTTGTGAGCAAAAAGGCAACAGTGCTTCTTCACAACAGCATATCCCAGCGGGGTGTGCTTTCAGATTAACTAGCGGCACTGTTATTTATTTAGCAGAGCGCATGTAATGATATGATTTTTTTTTTTTTTTCCAGGAACACTGTAAAGTTTGCTTTCTAAAATAAAACTAGAATACAAACTCTTGCCTGTGTTTTTATATTCAACACTGAGGGAACTCGTGAAGACGTTCGTAGGATTTGTTTATAATGAGGCATAGGTGTGATGAAGGGGCTGTACCGCTACTTCTTTAAATCACCACCAGGTGGCAGCAGTTACCTATTACAATTCCATTCTGTGTGTGTGTGTTTGTTTTAGTTCTGCTTGTGAGTACCAGGGCCGTTTCTTGCTATATGCGGACTATGCGGTTGCATAGGGCCCCCAAAGCCACCAGGGGGCCCTCCTGTGTTGAGTGAAAACACCTATATGCTAAAAAAAAAAAAAGATATATATATTTCACAAAATATGGGCCCCCTAACAACATTTTGCATAGGGCCCCCACAAAGATAGAAACTGCCCTGTTGAGTACCAGTTTGAGTTTTAAACCTTGTTGCCATTTTGGACTGTCCTTTAAATTAATGTGAGGGCTAGACGACAATGAGGTTTAAGGGTAAGAGAATGCACAGGTGTGTGTGCATGTGCATAATACTTCACCCTCAAGACCAATGTTGTTTTTAAAAGCAATGGACATCCACACTGTAGGTAGGTATTCGGCGCATATTCAGGTTTTGTTTTTCTCCGGTAAAATTGTGAGCCATGACTCCAAACATGAAATCATTTGAACTGAATCATTAATTGTGCAAAACAAATATTTAAGTAGCAGCAAATGTAACTTAATCACAAGTGAACTCTGGCACTAAAACAGAAGGTAAGCCATGACATGAATGATTTCTGTTTATCAAATCATCTTTATACTTTCATACCAGCAGAAAATAAAGTGAATATTTAATCTTGAATCATTTTTTTCTTCAAAACACAGAAAACAAAAAAAGATTATCTTAAAGAAAATAATTGTGTCATTATGACTTATGTGCTATAATTGCTGGATTTGTCGCCATTGCAGGATTGTGTCCCATTTCTTCACTTGTCCTTTTTGTGAACCAGCCTGTTTTCATTGTGAGGTGTGAAGGAGACTGGATCATGAACAGATGCAGTGGTTGTGTGCTAATGGAACATTTTGTCATTTAAGAAACAATATAGAACGGGCATGAGACTTGCAGAACAATCTACTGTGTTGATAAAGACATTCTGACAGATTCTGAGGAATTCTTTACCATGTGGATGTTTTTGTCCATGGTTTTTGTCGCTATATACTGTATGCTTGTCTATTCTGTCAATATAATTTGTGCTTGTATCATATAAATCAGTGTACAAAAAATAAACATTTTCATCACATAGTCCCTTTCTTTTGTAACAAATTAGTTATCCATTTGCTTGAATGCTGAGATCATGAATCCATTTTGGCACAACTGCTTATTCCAGCTCAACTGCTGCCAGGAGAGTAGTTCATCTATAAGGAGACCATGATGCTAATGCAAACCTAATATGTACTGTTCTCAATAGAACTTATGTGAATGTACTCACACGCGCACAAAACACACAAGAAAATGCACAGTCTTGCTCCATATGCACAGAGGAGGCTGAAATGAATGATGGAGAGCGGGTCGCTTCATTAAAAGCCCGCTGTTAGACAGACTGTGATTACCAGCTGTGATTTCCACCTTCAATTTGTTTTAACCTTTTCAAACGTACAGAGGCTCATTTCATTTTAATCAAAATTGATGAGATGGCATGGAATCAATTAAGTCACATTGTTGCCGTACTTACAACAGTGACTCCTTCCCTACCCACTGCTCCCGCTCTCCTCTTGGGTCCCACACCCCTCCATCCTCCCGCTTTCCTCTGCATGGCTGTTCTATATTGCTGTATCCATTTCAGCCCTGCCTGGGGGGTGAGCCTGTCGCAGTAGATTGTGGCAGATATGTGTTGGTAATCCGATTTGGTCTCCTCAGGACCTGAGTGAGTGAGCAGCCTGTGTTTGTGGACCCAAGCTGGACACAGGACTCATACGGATGGGGGACTCTCTGTGCCAGGCTGGAAGGAAAGGTCAGAACCGACAGGCCTTGCTGTTAAATTGATGTGACACTACTGTGTGCCTCAATTTAACCATGTAGCCCGGCTTTCTCAGGCAAAATGAGGATCAGTCCAGGCTGAGTTCAATTCCATGAGTTTAGACGCAGTCAGCCATTTATTTATTTTTAACTTTGAGGGTATTTTACCTATTATATAGTGTTGATGGGTTCAACTTATGGAGGGTAAATACTGTATGTACTGTGAAAAGTTTCTTAATACATTCTATCTTAAAGTAGTGCTCCCATCCACTGAGAGTATAAAAAACACATTTTTTACTCTATGAATATGCAGACTTCACCCAAGATGCAAGTTTTATGCATGCATGACTACAAAAACACAATACAACAGTGTAAAAGTGCAATAGGTCAACAGACAATTTAAAAAAAAAAAAGTGAAAAGTGATTGGGCTTCATTAACACAAAGATATTTTAGGAATGTTGTGTAAGAGGAATAAATCAAGGTTATTTTGGCTTTATGTTCTACTGCCTATAGAATAGACCTTCCTGCTTATAACAACAGGATACCTGGGTGTGTACACTACTGTGACCCCTCCTTTGTCCTGCATGGATATACAGCTTCAAACATTCCGCACAGTAACATCAGCCTACAGGTTAGAGAGGGTGGCTGGCTAGAACTACTGAGCGAGCAAAAATACTGTAAACACTGGATGACACACAGGAAATGTTAAGTACAGTTAAAAGTGTTCACTCCTATACCTCACACATAACAACATGAAACAATCACCTTGATAGGTATGTATGAGTATCTGCTGCTTACATTGAGTGAAATATTGCAACCTAAAGTGCCTTGTTCTTCATGGCTGCATCAATCATCCAATGGAAATATTCTAGATGTCTTTAACATCATTTTATACATATTTCCCTTTAATTCAGCATGACATTCTGGGTATTTTGGCAAACTTTGGTATGTCCAGTATAATTTGCAATAAGATTGTCTGAATTTGAACAATGCTTGGCAGCATAAGATACCTTTGTAAAGATGGACCCACTGCTTTGTCCACTCACAGAACAGATATGGATTCCATCCAGCTGCTCAGTGCAAAGAGGTCATTTAACTCTGATGGGTGTTTACTTCTATAGATGTGGTGTGGATTTTTACACATTTTTGATGCGAGTCACAAACACAACACAAACACACACCCACACAATACACACATCTTGCATCACGCTTGACTCCTGCAGGCTTGAGTCTGGCAGGCTGTCTCTTTCAGCTCTTCAGGGAGTTCCTCCAAACCTCATTGTTACGTTTCCTTATCGCAACAGATGACACCTTGTTGATTTTCTCTCTCCTATTATTCTCTCAGGAAGGTGATTGTTCCTCAATTCCTGTGTGATGGTTTATAGGAACAGTGTAGGTCCTGGTGAGGGCAAGGTTTGCAGAACCGTATGAAACATCAGTGGTCCAGCCCCAGTATCTGCAACCCACGTTTGTTTTCTTGCTCAGTGTTTTGGGTGTTTCACATCTCTGTGTTTGATTCTTTTCCAGATTTTTTATTATTTTTTTTATGACGGGCAGCAGCTCTTCCTGTGTAAAATTCGAGTATGGGTCAGCGTAAGGTTATGGAAAAGACATTTGTCAGTGAGACTGGCCAAATATGATGTTGAAGTGTTTATATGTTCCAAACAAACTCAAACTCATCCCTTTATACTCTGTAAGACAAGGAAAAAACATTTGTTTCTCAGAAACAAGTGACAGAAAGCATTATGTGTGACTGTGCAACCATATGTTTTATGCAACAATTACATTAGAGAAAACTAGAAATGGCAGTATGTCTTTTATGGGAGATGTACATTTTATCTGAATGTAATCTTTAGTCTGAATCTTACTGTGAGACTTGTCAATCACTGCCTTTTTTTTTCTTTTTCAAGCACTCTCACAGTTCAAACAGCGATCACATCCTCCTGCTGTAAAGCCTCCCTTTTTGTGGCCCCTAATTACTACCCACTATGCAAACTTAACTTGTGTGTACCCCCTATTGTGTTCTCCATTCACAAGTCACTTGTGGATTGAAGGGGTGTGACCTGCTGAAAAATAAAACTCTGATAAATGGATGAAGGAGACTGCCAAAAATCCTGATTATTATTTCAAGCATGTTGAGGACAATGACACCTAATTCTCACAGATTTATTTTGGAGCATAGGTGTTGGCTGAAGCACGGGATGAGGTACTGCTAAGGATCTCACTTTACAGGCCTGAACCATTTGGTGGTACATATACAACACATTCCCCAGATGTGATGTGTGCTGCTAAGAAATGTTGCTCTCTGTGACTGGACATCTGACTCCCACTGCCATTTCTTCTCACTGAATGTATACAGCATGTAGGGAAAAAACGTAACAGTGCTGAGATGCTTAAATGTTTGCAGGTACTAGTAAAGCCCAGTTTAATACTCCTCCTTTTATGAGACCTGGAGGGATTTAAACCAGAGCGTTTAAATGGGGTGCAGAACAAAACAAACCCCACTCAACGCTAATACCATGACCCGACTACCATGTGGTAATGACCTGGTAATTTAAGTCTATGGAATGAGAAAACAAGAAATGCACTTTATTTTTTTATTTGTGAGGAAAAAGGTCCTCAGTGTCAGTAAGTGTCACTTTTTTAAATGAAGTATAAACGAGCACTTTCCAAATATTAGAATCCTGACTCACACATACATAGCGCAATCTGGGAAGCCTCACTTAGGTTGTGTCATAAAACATCTCAGAAATGGTAATTCTAAGTCATTCTTATTTGTGCTGTAGCGTTAAGGTGCTTTTTATGATGTAGGGTGGACACTAATGGCAGAGTTATTAGGCATTACTGTGACTGTAACTGTGAGGTCGCCTAAATACTCAGAAAAGGTGGGTGAAAGGTTGTGATGGTGTCTGTGTGTGTGTGTGTGTGGGGGGGGGGTATTATTCGTTCAGATGGCTATAGTTTATTAGGTAAAGAAGGAGCAGTGCATGTTTGCACAAGTACAGAGACAAAAGGACAGAAAGGAACAGAAGCATAGAACTTTGCTGTGACCCTAACCAAATGCACAGGTTAAATCCAGAGGGTTACACTGTGACTGCTGAGAGGGTGCGTCTTGTTTCATTAGTTTCTCATCCTTAGGTCAACATGGGAGAGCCCGAACCTTAAGAAAAAGAAGAGAGGTCTCAAGAATTGTACGCAGCCAGAAGCAGGGATCCAGGATGATCGAGGTAAAAGGTGATGGGTGATATCATTTTGCCTTGAGCAATCCTGTACACCTCTACGGGTACAGCATGATGGTCAGGGTTACAGGTTCATTCCCCACTGGTTATTGGCTATTCACAACATGTCACCTACAATATGCACCTGCTTTACATCTGTAAGTCACTTCTGAGGGACATTTCCCATCAAACTATGCTACTGTAAATGACTTTTAAGGTTTAAGAAATTTACAGAAAAGTACACATTTAGAAATACACTCCCCATCATACACTATCGTGATGTTAACACAAAACATTTGGTCATTCTTGGCTAGAGATACCTCAAAATACAGTGCAAGTGCAAAGGAATAGAACTAAATCAAGAGAAAACAACAGTAATAACACATTATCCTTCCATGTTACCTGTTCCTTTGCTTTACCATCGCTGCAGTTATTCAATCTTCACAAACAAAATGCCCAAAACCAGCCCTATTAGGGTTTTATAAAACAAGCACTGGAGAGCAAAGAGGACATTCATTGACTTTAATGGGATGAACTGATCAACCATATCTAATAGAAATCATTGCCACTGGCAAAAGCTGCTGTAGAATTGAATTACACATGGAACACAATGCTTTTATGGCTTCTTAGAAAACTGTAATTCAATCTGTTTAGTACAGAGAAGAAACAGATAAAGTCCAAATTAAAACATTAAAAAAGTTTAGTTGTATGTGAAATTCAAGTACTAATATGAAGCTGAAGGTAAAGTGATCTTATGTCTCTTTTAAGACATGATCTGTCTTTTTACCCTGCTCTTGACATGGAAATCAAATAAATAAGCCTGTCCATAGCGTCATAGTTCATGTGAAGGTTTTCCAAACAGAATATTTGATTTATAGAAAAGGTAAGGCACATATTATGTTCCACTCAACATGGATTAACCTTAAAACCACTCTGCTCGCGACTGACTGTGGCACTGACAAGTTAGAAGCAGATGCACAAGTTTATGAGAACTTGAGCTCCGTCAAAAAGCGATGATGCCAAGTTGACATCAAACTGGAGAGAAAGTGTTCAATTATAAAATATCACGTGGAAGAGAGAGAGGAAACCGATTTAAAAGCCCGCATTTTATATCGTCCTGCTGGAGAAGGCGAGTCATACAGTTCCTTCAGAATGGGCAGTCTTCCCTCAGACGCATCTGAACAACAGCAGCATCGGATCATGGAGAGGTGTCCCTAGCTTTACCAAGTATGGAGCAAAGTCTTTCAGTTGCAGACCTTTAAATTGCTTTAGTAACAGTGGCATATTCAAAGAACCATTTCTCTTTTTGAGTAATGTTTTTAGGTAATTGATTGAGTAGACTGTTTAGCGCACAATGCACTTAGTGCGCGCGGTGACATAGAGAGAAATTCGCTGTGAACTATCTTTCACTTGATGCCTGTTATTGTTCTGCATCAGACTACAGATACAATCTTTAATCATAATGCTGTACTGCTATTAGTAGCACACAGACATTGGGCCTGTCTGCTATATAAGGACTGACCTATTCCTTCCTAGCAGTCGTAACATGTAGCCTATTTTCTCGCTGCGCGTAACTGCAGGCTACTGAAACTTTACGCACAAACACTAAACCTCTCCAAACTCTCCGTTTCTCTTCCCTTCTGTCCAGCCCATGTACGCGGGGGTGTCAGCTGTAGTTTCGGTGGAGAACGCTGTCTTATCCGGTTTTTGTCAGCGGGATTGCAGTCCTTATCCAAGCGCACCGACTCAGACCATCTGCTCCGCCAGAACCCGCAGGGGGCCGTGAGAGCGCCGGGCAAGGGTGGGCTTCATACGCACCGCAGAGAAGATGAATATCCAGATTCTGCCAGAACACAAGCTCTCGTCGGTGGCCCCGCTGAAACAGTGCAATGTGGAGAAAAAAGAGGTAGAACTGATACTGGTGAAGGACCAGAATGGCGTTCAGTACACCAGTTCCTCCATCATTCCCACCCCTGGTCACCTCGCAGGTCCTCCCGGATCCGAGGACGATCGAGAAACTTGGGGCAAGAAAATAGACTTTCTCCTGTCGGTCATTGGCTTCGCGGTGGACCTGGCCAATGTTTGGAGATTTCCGTACTTGTGCTACAAAAATGGAGGAGGTGAGTAAACCATGTATTTCTAATCGTTTAATGTGCTTACACAGATGCTTAACAATTTAGGTCACAACACCCATCATGGCGCGCCGCCATAAATACTTGTAGTAACATAATGTACAGTACAAGGCGTGCCTGGGTCCGCCAGGTACACTGCAAGTTATAGTGTGTCCCCACAGTAAAATTATAGTATTTATTTCTTCATTGATGTGCTGTGTCTTCTTCCTAGGGGTCAGGTGCCAAAGCGTTTCTATTTTTACTTTCAAATGTTTCAGAAAGGTGTTCTAACCGTCTAACAGAATACTACAGCATTGTTAGATTAGATTAGAGTTATTTTGCTATGTTGCTGTAATAATTTTAGTTCCTGTAATTGACTTTTTTATAGTCCGAGGTGTATTAATGGGGAAGTGCATTTAGCTTTCATGATGAAGGAAATACCTAATTTCATCAAAGCATGCACATGGAAAAGAATACTGTGTAAAACATCTATAACCAAACTGTATCATGTGAGACTGTCAGATAGTTGATAAAAAGTGACAATATTTCCTGATAAATTCATGATCCATTTCATTAGAAGCTGTTGAATATACAGTTTAAATGCCCTACAAGATTTTTCTGAAAATACAAACACTGGAAATACAAGTGTCAGGGCTCGTCTGGATGCAAAATAACCATCCTTGAAACTACTGAAAACTGAAGGTGCACTGAAATGAGCGGGATAAAAAAGTAGATTGTGTGTAGTTGAATCACAAACAACAGGTTGTTTTAAACAGTTTTACCCTCAATATATTTTTATTTTCCTTTCAAATGTTTCAAAAAAAGGGTAGAAACTTAATAATCTAATTACATTGTTATCTTAAAAGTGCTTTAATGTGGTGCCACTTTCAGCTCTGTTAAAGAGAAAGTGTCTTAGCTTACATGATGAAGAAAATGTCTACTTTCAGTAGCTCTAAAATTGACCCTTAACATTTCATATTGTCAGGTGATTTATGAAATGTTTTGGCATCTATTTGCAAATGATAAGACTATCTGCTTTACCCAGTTTAATAATAAACTGTAAGGTTAATTTGGCTGGTCTAACTAAACTCAGGTTTACTCGGTAAGTCTGAATAACAGATTGCCAACTTTTGTTTTCAAAACTATTGAACACTGAAGCTGCACTGTAGTGAGAGACGGAAAGTACAGCATGTGTAGATGAATCAACAAAGGATTGTTTTAAACACAGAGTTGTTTTATTTTCAACACTCATGACAACAGAGTGCTCACTAGAAGGTGTGCCCTGTCCTCTGTTTGCCTCTGTGTCCATTCACTTGGTGAAAATCAACATGTTGTGCTCAGTGCCCCAAAGGGTCAACTCCACCACTGGCCTGTCAATCATATTGGCCCTCAGCAAAATTTATTCATTACTTTAGATAATGTGTCATCTGTGATCAACAATGTCAAGAACAATTCAGTTATGAGAGGTAATTTCCTTGTTGCTACGGAGGCACAGCATGAAAATAGCCGAGAGTCTTCTTGCTTTTATGTTATGGTGTGTTGTTTTTCCAACAAATGTCAAGATCCCCAGCAGTCACTTTTTTTCCCCTTTTCTTTTTTTGGTGTTTTGTTTTGTCTAACACTTATTTCCACAATTAGCACCTATCCTACAATATATTTTTACTGTAAGCAAAATATAAGTCACGCTAGCAGGGAATTAGCCGAAAAATACTGAAAAATGTACACCATGAAATGTAATTATTTCTCTTTCCAGGCGCTTTTTTGATCCCCTACATTCTTTTCTTGGTCATTGCGGGGATGCCTTTGTTCTACATGGAACTTGCCTTGGGCCAGTACAACAGGGAAGGGGCAGCTACAGTTTGGAAAATATGCCCTGTCTTTAAAGGTGAGCTTTAACACAAACACACACATACACACACACACACAAGCACACATGTGAACCCACATGTTCGTTTACGCCAGCCTTTCTCTAACCTCTTAAACTGTGCTCTGTACAGCTCAGTCATGCTCTTTTTTATGCTTCTCGTCAGTGTCTTGCCCTTTCATTTCGTCCCTTTGTTTTTGTCCTT
Source organism: Maccullochella peelii (assembly GCA_002120245.1). NCBI lineage: Eukaryota > Metazoa > Chordata > Actinopteri > Centrarchiformes > Percichthyidae > Maccullochella > Maccullochella peelii. The sequence continues at coordinate 80,758 of LKNJ01003567.1, forward strand.
TCCCAGTAATAGGTTCACAAGTGTCACTTGTAACTAATCTCTCTGTCACATCGCCTCTTTCTCTGTTTCACCTCTTTGTATTTTTTTTTAATCTCTCTGTGCTTGTACTTGCAACCTTATACCCCTGTCTATGTTTTTACAAATGTCGATTTCAAATGAGTGAAGCAAAACCAACCAGGCCACTCTCCATGGCATGCTGAGGAACACAGCTGGGGTCATCAGAAACACAACCAAAAATAAGTAAAGTAATTTTTCCCAATTTACAATGTAACGTTTTGTACCAACGATGGATCAGTAAAGTACATACTAATAGATGCACGTAGGTACAAGGTAATAAGATGTGAAGTTACGGAATAAGGAAGAGTAACAATCTGGAAATTTACCAGACCAACAAAATGAGAATAGGCAAACTACATTGTTCCAAAGCAAAAACCCACATGTACCCTCCCCCCCAAAAAGGTATTTAGGAACTAACAGGTCCAGAGAAAAGAGTATTGTCAGGAACATACTGTAAGTCTATAGCCTATATGTTACTGTGTATGTTGCAAAGTAGGCCTACAGTATGGGGTACAACACTGTACTTACAGGGGACTTCAGTAGCCTGAAGTGGTACAGGTTTATGTGGATTGACACCGTTGTTACACATAGTGCTGGTCATTGTTGTTTCAGAGTATAGGAAGTAGATAAGCTTTGATGACGCAGTTGTAAAAGATGATCGATTTGATGGCGAGCCACAGTGTAAAAGTCACTAAACATGATCACTGCAGTCACTGAAAAACTTGACTGTAGCTATACAAAACATCTCTACAGCATCCCTTTACAACAGCTCCATGGAAGACAGTTTCTGCTGCTCACCACACCTGTGTGGCTCCCAAATATGGTCAGGCTGATATTAGAAATACTTACTATATAAGTTTCCTTTAAATTCCTCCCAAATACCAGATTGTTGCTCAGGTCATAGTACACCCTGTAATAATAAAATAAGTACCCAGTAGTTAAATAATACCTACAGAATAAATTTTTTTGAAGTTCCCAGATTGTTACCCACTGATTCCCTAACTTCACATCTTGTTCCCTTGAACCTACATGTCTGTATGTATCAGTACTGTACTGGTCCACCGCTAGTGCAGAAAATTACATTGTAAACTGGGAAGAATTACACTGTATGTTATGGGCCGTAATCTCATCAAAAAATCATGCATCTGGAAAACCGTTGCCTGACCTGACTTCATCTTACTTTGAATTGTTATTCAACAGATTATTATTTGATGCAGGATGTTTCACATACTGTCAGATGAGTACCTCTGTCTGCACTATTGAATCAGCACCAGTCAGTGCTTTTGTTGGCTTCAGTGCTGAGGAGGCTTTGTTTTTTTCCTGCCTAGAATGAGTGGGTGATGGGTTTATGGCTTCTCTGTTTTCATATAAGGACATCTCACATTCCAGCGGAGATAAAACAGCTCACCCCAGAATTCACCAAATAAAAGTGCAAAATGATGGAAAGTAAGCATTCATGCACAGTGGATGTGTGTGAACGCTATTTCAGATTTGGAGAGGTTTGACAAATGGCGATGTGAATGTACCCTCCACAACACAGTTGACGGAAAGATATGTGTACGTCATGGTGATGATGGTGAAGGGGACTGAAAATAGGTTGCGAGGTGCACAAGGCCTCAGATATGAGGATAAAACAGTTTATCGAATCAACAGTTTACAAAATTGCAGGTATATAACACAGCGGTTCTTAGAGATGCGGCTTTTGTTGAAATCTGTACTTGCTATCCATGATTGATTTGGGGTCATGAGAAAACAACATGACCCCAAAACAGTCTAAAACAAATATGCATTCATTGTAATCACACATGATAAAGCAAATATCACCATATTATATGTTATATTATTACATGTTGTATTTATACAAATTATTTGGAAACAATTCACATTATGAAACCTATATTAACAGCAGAAAATAAATAAAATATGGTCGTCTCTAAAGAGATTGTGAATTAAGTGAATTTGCATGGGCTGATGTTCCTCTACAACATTGAAAATAAACTAATGTTGTACAGATCCTGTTGGCATGTAACATACAAAAATGTTTGATTTACAATGATTAGCACAGCGTGAAAGTAAACCATCAGTTTGTTCTTCCTCACTAATAACCCTGCGTTCCTCAGGTGTGGGCTACACGGTGATCCTAATAGCCCTGTATGTTGGCTTCTACTACAATGTCATCATTGCCTGGTCCCTCTACTACCTGTTCTCCTCCATGACCAGTGAGCTGCCATGGCTCAAATGTGGCAACAGTTGGAACAGTGAGAACTGCACTGACCCCAAATCCATCAATGGATCCCTCCTCGGCAATGGAACGTCTTACGCCAAGTACAAGATCACCCCGGCAGCAGAGTACTATGAGTGAGTCATTTCTGAAATTCAGATTCATTTATCAGACAGTGACCTGTGTAGATCATTGCATGATTTGTAGATGAGTTTATAGATGAGTTTCTGTGTTCAGCGTGATGACGTTTAATGTCGCAGACAACCTGCATATTCTCATTTAGCCACTTGTTAGCAACCGCCTTTTATAAGACACGTAAAAGTTTCAAAATTTACAAGTGGGGTATTTCCTGACGTATTTTGGGTCGCAGAACAAAACACGAAAATCTCTTAAGCTTGTATTAACCACAGACCTTATTTCAGGCATCTAACCAAAAACCCATTCAAGAACCCAGTCACTGACTTTGAGGCGAGGGAACTGGAAGTGCAAAAATGCTAACTCATTTCCGGGTTTTAGGACTCATTTCTGCAGCACTCTATTGACTACAGTCCAGTCAACAACAAACAGCGTCACATGGAAGTGATGCGTTCTTGTTTTGGGAGTGTTGTCTAAATAATACTAGTACAGTATGTACATGCCCATAAAACAAGTGAACCATTAGCCATGTGACGAGGGTATGGAATATTATATCATATATCTGTGCATTCAGACGCAGGCTTGCAAACTCACTTTCACAATCTGGGTGGCAAGAATACTTACGCGTGTGTGCATGCATACACAGCATACACAACAAAATGTTTAGAAATATTTTTTAATAACGGGTCGTCCTAGTCAGGTAGCTAACATTAGCGTCCTTGGATAGGATGGAGGTAACGGTAGTGTTTCTACTCACTATATATATATA
>LKNJ01003568.1:0-42661 GCA_002120245.1 Maccullochella peelii
GGTGCAGCGTTACAAAGAAGCAAGCAAAGCAGAAGATCGGGCTTAGCGCTGAAAATCCTTTGTCTCTCATCCTTGCAATAAAGCACGTCCACGACTTGTTGAAATGATTGCACAGACGAAAAATATAATTCCAATACAAAGTCAATATAATCAAAGATGTTACAACATCGAACACGATGGAAAATCGTCGTTGAATGAAGGGATTCTTCTGAGAAATTACAACCGATATTAACACTGACAGTGGGTGGAGATGTCTGTACTACTTTTATGCTAGCCTACAGCGGCACCATGAGTCGCGTTTCACTCTTTGCACCTGCATGCAATATTTACGAAACAGTCTAAACCCTTCCCATCTTCACTCACTTTCACGCGAACTGTGTGCCACATGTAAAACATAAACGTTACAATCTAATGTATAATGTTCAAAGATACATAAGTAGCTGATTGAATAAAACAATTGTATTAATTTATTGAAGGTATGTTCAACGTTTATTTACTTCCAGACAAAAACATAAAACTTAAAAATTAGATTTGCACTGACAAAGTATGATAGAAATTATTGATAAACTACAGATGCTCCTTATTCAATAACAATATGAACCATTATAATTTATCACTATACAATAAAGTCAGTAGTTCAGTTTATTCAATTTATCTGTCAGGGACCATGTACAAAAAAAACAATCTCACAAAAGGAGAAGAGGTGCATACCAGATTTAGCTACTAGCTCATTTCCATCGTGGGCAAGTGGGTATAAAAGTTTAAAATACAATAAACACTAAATTCAATAACAAATCAACACAAACACACACATTTCAATCATTATATGCAATATATATATATATATAATGTAAATAACAACAAATATAGACACTGTCTGTGACAAATTTATGTTGATAAAGACCAGTTTATAAAAATAATGTTTTTGACATCACGGGAAAACATATGGAAATCTACACATGACTGATATGGTATGATGATGAATCTATGGATGAAATCAACTCACAAAGAAAATGTGTTCAAATATATGTTGCTAAAAAATAATAACTTAACTAAAAGACATATTTATAATAAAATGCTTTGAATTTGAAGTTCTCGTATTTATTGTTACTGAATATTTATGCTTAAAATACTAGTGAAGGGACAGTTAAATAATTATGTTATTATTATTAGTAGTAGTAGTAGTAGTAGTAGTAGTAGTAGTAGTCGTATTAAATGTCACAAATTCAAAAAATATGGATAAAAGAGAAAAAGAAGCTTCCAGTTTCTCTAGTTGTTTCAGGACCATGGACAGAGACAACAGGATGATCACATGGCATGGGAGGGTTGAAAATACAAGACTTTTCTTCTGAGTTACCATTTTGTCTCCAGTCAGGGTCCCAGACAGTCACAGAATGCTAAGTGCAGGGATGCAAACAGGTAAGGGGTGTTTAAAATAAATAAATAAATAAATGTGAGAACATTGCATGGATAGAGAAAACTGCCACAACTAGGAGGGTCTGGGGACTTGCTCTTCCAGGAGATATTTGCTTTACAAGCTCAATTCTTACTTACTTTTAAATATATTTGCATCTGCCTGGAAATGGGGTAAAACAGCCCTAAATAAAACACATAAAAGGAATCAATAGATGTCAACAAGACAACAACAAGATAAAGAGTATGTTGGAAATTAGCTTATAGTAGCTTCTAACACTTCCACTATCAGGCATGTTATTGGTCAAATTCATCTATAATTACATGTGACAAGTAACATAAGTGCAAATGTGAATTCAAACATTTGTTGTTGTTTACTATAATAAAACAATGAAAAAAAATACGCCCAACATTGTTTAAACTATGAAGTTTATATCAAAGAAGCCAGATTGGACCAAGTTAAACATGAGTTTGCCTTTATAAACTGCAGATATTTTAAGGTCAGAAACATTTTCTCTCTCTCCGTTTGCCAATCGGAGACAGCAACACTACGTGAGTTTGGTGAACCTGCCGGCTAGCATGCTACAGCTGATCAACAGACAGCCACTGGTGCACTCTAAAACTTCTGTTCCGCATGTGAGAGTAGTCGAGATAAATATTTTGATAGTAATTATTTGGGTCACAGGTCGTACCGAACTGCAAGTCCTGTACCGAACAGTTCGGGATGAATACATGTTCCGTTACACCCCTAGCATTTAACCCAATCAACCCGACCGAACCAATAATACAAAACAACAAATGCATATTATATTCTACACTGTGACCACATTGCCATATCACATCTACATAAAGAGAACATTGCACTCCTATAACATTGTTGGACTTTGGAAAATCAATGTGCAGAACCAGAGACATCGTCTTTATTATTCCACGCGTTCTTCTTCCTCGTCAAAACCTGGTGTCTACCCACAATGCAACTCGACCGCCAACAGTTTGGTCAGAGATCCTGCTGTGATATGCTAGTAGCGGTTAATGTAGTGTCGAGCCGTTAGCCTCAAGCAGAGATGAGGACCAGGTTACAGAGGTTTGGTAACCTCACGTCTTTCTAACTCAACATCCCCAGATTCTTTACATTTTCAAACTTGTAGTCTTTAGCCCCAACCAACACTGACTCAAGTGACATCACTTGGGGTAATTTATTAGATTTTGTGCAGCTCCCTTTTACGCTTTACGCTTCCAAGGTGGATGGATATTAGCACATTCAAGTCAGTGCTTGTGTCATAAAATATTTAATTAATTAAAATTAGTGAACAACCTGGATTTTGTTCTCATGAGTGCGTTAAACATACAATTTCTTCTTTGTTGTCGCATAAAAGGGAATTCAACATAATTTACTCACCAGTGCAATGATTGTGAAAGATGAGCAGAAAAATGTTTTTCACGTGTCCAGTAAGCAAGGGTTGTCTCTCAGGAAGCAGAAACCTAAGAAGACAACACAACACCATCACATTTTGTTTAGTAGCCTATACTGTACTTTCTACTGACGGCATGTGTAGTCAACCTACCTACAAAACACACAGCATTGGTATTGTATTGTATTGAACTTATAATATTTAATTTGGTTTACACACACATGCCCGGACAAAACTACTGATGGGCTGTTAAAAGTGCCCAGTGAGTCTTTTATAAAAAGGAAAAAGGGCTAACACAAAAGTAATGTGAACTTCAAAATGCTACACCCTCTACACAGATAGTAAAATGATAATTTAGCCTAATACACACACTGTACAAAACAATATTTTTAAAATTGTGACTCAGCATGCTGTCAGCATAAAATTTTTACCATTTTAGCACAGGTTTTTAACTCACCTCTCCGTCTTTGATACAGTGCACTTCCAAAGTCACCGACAAAAGTTGTTCCCGTTCCCTCTGCAGATGAAGATAATAAATATAAAGAGACAACTGTCACTGACAGTATTGGTAACTGTTATGAACTAATGTTAATAGAGCAGATTTCAGATTTTAAACTCCCAAGAAGAACAAGAGCTAGATCAACAATGGTTATGTGGATCTGCCCCAAACAAACATTTAACAGTGTGCTCAGTGCTAAAGTACAAACGCTTATAAAGATTGCATGAGCATTTTGAGCTTCTAAACATAGCAACTAATCAATAGGATGTCCCTATGGAGAGTTTTTAGTGGCACTGACAGTTTGTATTGGTCTAGACTAGTGACTACTCAGTAGGATGTGTTTTTTTTCTAATTTTCTTTTTACTGAATTAATTAAATTTATGAACTTTTCCTTGTGATTTTCTGTTTGTTTTGTCATCTTGTACACTTTTCACCATGTTCTTTGTCCTCTTGGTTACTGGCTTCATTTTATGAAAAACTGAAGCATACAACTGTACCAACTTTGTGAACGCTAACAGCGCTTCAATGAACATGCATATGACAATGAAATTTAAAGCTAATGTTACTTACCAGTTTGAATGGTTGAGTCCGGTACCTCCTCTAACCAGTTAGCATTTGTAAAACAAGACTAGAAAGGCAACTAATGTATGTTGAAGCTTGCTAGCTTAGTACTAAAGCTAATAACGCTTACTGATTTGTGTTGCAGTGTTGGCTACCATGGTGAAGACGTTAACTTACCGATTAATATTATGTCGTTGATTTGTTGCTGCTGAAGTCCTGAAGAACTGAGATGGCCACCCCAATCATTTAGGCTAAATTATTTTCACATTTAAATGAGAATGAAGTAGAAAAGGTGCACACAACTCACGGAAGGGGGCTCTTTTGTGTGACGGACCAGATCTTACCTTTAATTAACCCCCCCCCCCGGAAACACTCATTTGAATATTTAAATATTTAGTTTACCAAGCGCCATGTTTATATTTAGGATTTTGATTTAACATTTACAATAATGTTATATTTATTTTTTTAGATTTATGATTTAAATGTAACATTGTGTAGCAAAGAGAACCCAGAATCTGGATTTATGATTGGACTATCAGTGTCCCAAACAAATCTAAAGATGATTTCTTCAATGACATTACTTGTTTGCTTCACCTCCTGAATATTTTGGTCTCCCAGCATCATCACATTGTCTGAAACCTTCTTAAACAAGGATGAGCCCATTATTGACTGTGGGGTAGCCATTCATTGGTTTATATGAAATAGACAGAATTAGTAGGGGACGCAATTAAGAAATCAATAAAGGATAACTTACTTAATTCTCCAAGTGAGGATTTATAGGGTAGATACCATCAACTCATTCATCTGCTATAATCTGTAAATAAATAGTAAATAGTGTAACTCCAAGAATGGTGACTTAACTTACCTCAACTTACCTCTTATTTCAGCTGATCACTGAACCTGTAGCAAACTTGGGAGATCTGCAAAAGTTCCCTCTTGGATACTGCTTGGTAGAGAATAATAAAGTTCATTCTACAGTGGCCTAATATGGAAGCAAAGGTGATAAGGGCCCTCAGGGTGCCCTTTCAGTGGAGAAAACTGATGCAGGGCCCTCTATGGTGCCCTATATGCTAGAAAACTAGTTGGCCATGCCTCTAAATGGTTAGAAAGTTCATATTGTGTTCCCTGTGTGTTTTCATTACAGAGTTAGTATTTATACTTTAAATATGAGTCACATAATGAAACAATTTAAAGCTTAACCAGGGTTTGAAACAGTTTCACCATAAATGCATCATGACTTTCTGCGTGCTGGTGCCCTTTTTATTTTTTTCGCCCCTGCCCCTCAGACAGCCTGAGTCCGTCACTGGCTGTAGGGATCCATTTTAGGCCCTGTCTTGTTCACAATTTCTATAAAATGTATTGTCTCTCCCATGTATAAGTGTCAAACCACTGAAAAATATGCCTATAACTCTCCCAATGCAATGCAAAATAATCTTAATCTTAATACAAATTACACACAATTGATACTGTTTTCAAGATTCAGTCAACACTTTGCATTTCTCCTGAATGACCCAGTTTACTGTAATATTGAAAGGGCGACAGAATTAAAATATATTGGAATATGGTTTAAGGGGAAGTTTAAGGTTTAGTTTGAGTTGTAGAAAAAGGCATTGTTGAAGAAGTTTTCTGCTTAGTTCTAGATTATGGGGACGCCATTCATCAACATGCTGCTCTTTGCACTGTTAGGCACAGAGATTCAGTTCATCATCCATTACTGAAGATCATCAACAGCTACAACAGAAGTTTTCATGATATTGTCAGTTGACCTTTGTTAACTGGCCCATGCTGTTTACTAAATACTGTTGTTTTTTTGTTTGTTTGTTTTTAATCTACAAATCCATTGTTGAAAAATTGTCATCTTGTACTTATATTTCCTTCTCTCAAACTCTGGCCCTTATTTCAGCCACTGGATACTACATCAGGAACCCCGAACCAGAACTGACTGTTTTTACAGAAAGAGCAAGTACACACAGTCAACCTTGCTTAAGCTGCCTGATGGCCCAATTTGAAAAGAGGAAAACTAAATTGTACTGCATTATTGCACTGAATTACATTAAAAAGTATTTTTTAAAAACTCATATGTATGTGTATTTTTAATATTGATATTAATATTGAGGTTGCCTATATTATTCTGTAAAAATGCTGTGGACCATGCAATATTACAAATCATGGGCTTATTTTGATCCAATGTTTGTTTTTTTCTTTCATTTGTTTAGTCATTGTATGAATGCATACAGTAACAGATGGAGAAATGACTCAGAGGAAACAACAATATTTTAAAGGAATTTTCTTTAATTCATGAAAGGAACTCTAAATGCCCATACACTTTCCAACTGAAAATCTCTCTAGGAAATAGAATAATGAAAATCCTCTGTGAGCTGAATTCTGACATCAATGAAAAGTAATCTCTTGGAAAAATAGAACTGAACTGAAATTAATCAGTCATCCAGTCACAATAAATAATGATACTCAAGATTATCATTTCACAATTACTGACAGTTTGGAAAAACATCAAATAGGCTAATAAAAAAAAATACATTGAAAGTCTAAGACTAATTATAGGCCTACTTTGTTTTACCACCCTTTTCTTGATCTCCACCACTTTCTCGTGTAAGTGATTCTGATTATCAATTGAGTGAATGTTCAAATAGGATACGATGAATTGTATTTTCATAAAAAGCATCTTATTTGGTTAGTTCTTCTACCACTGTGACCAAATGTGCTGTGATACTTTGACCAGGAGATGGCGCCTTTCGCTTAGCACAACTGGTGCAGCAGATAGGAATAAATGGAAAAGGCAATGTACTGCCATCATGTAGTATTTTAAGAGTGAAGTTTTATAACATGAACCTCAGAGTTAACAGTTTCAGGAGATCTCTGACATTGTAATCCCACAAACATCTAGGCTATGTCCATTTCCTTGTTCGATTTAATGAACTGAAAATGATGGAGCATCTCAAGCAGTGATCAAAGGGAACACTCCACTCTGTTACACTCTCAAACACAGAGCACAGCCATTGGCATAGTAACCTATCAAATGACCTCTGCATTGTGACTGCAACATGTGTGTGTCTTGGGCTTCTGCAGGCAGAGATTATTACAGTGGAGAGCAGTTATTGTTAAGGCACATCTATTTTTCATTTCCAGCGCATGGTGGCAGTCTGCACAGTAAACCAGCAAGGCATGTGTGCGTAGGCCTACTGTATAGATGTAAAGAAGCCTCTTTCTGAGTTACAGTTTATTGACCTGGAAAATTACAGTAAATAATGTAACCTTGTATTATGACGCTTTAGCCTACACTAACAGAAGCATATAGGAATATAAAAAAGAACATAAAAGCAACATTGTAGAACAGAAGAGGCAAAGCACTGTTTTGGATAGATAGATAGATAGATAGATAGATAGATAGATAGATAGATAGATAGATAGACAGAGAAACAAATTGCAGTTTGGGGTTTAATCTCACAAAGTCAAAACATATTATCTAATTATAATTCTAATAGGCATGTTGACCATTTGATCTAATGTAGGATTTAACGGAAACTGTTCAAAATGGAAACTCTAAAGCGACTGCAGCCCAGTTTTTATATAAAAAACGTAATTAAATGCAAACTCCATAAAACACCAAATATCAAGGCAAAATGTGCACTTGCTTTACTACATATTCATTTATATTTAGGCTGGGTCAATTAAGATCATTTGCATTATTCATGACAGGCTGAAACATATGTACTGAATTCTGAAACTACTGTCTGTCCCTGTTTCATTAACTCCTTTGCACAGTTACAGTGCTGTTATTGCCACAGGACAAAATTATTGTGCACATTAATCTCTCTATCTTCATCCTGGCTGCTTCATGCAAGTCACTCCATTTTCCTTCCTCAGCAAGATGATAGTTTTGCTGAGTCACTGCAGCTGGCAACATCACCAGCCAACACACCCACTAAGACAAACACATGCACACTTCAGTTCCAGTGTGCCCTGATTTGGCATACGCTTAATCTGTTTTGTCATATGTTTATTTCACATTTTAGACATTTTAGTTGTTTGTATTCCGCTATTTGACCTTCTTCTCTTGGTTAGTTCAATCCATATTGCATAAATGAAGGTAGATTCATGCACTGCACAATATAGTGTAGTCTATGTTTATGTTGTTTTTAAACTGGTTTACATTCATCTCTGTGGACTGGACAGCTTATAAAGAGACTGAGCACAGTGGCCCACTGCTCTGCTTGCATGGCTCTGTTCGCTCTGCCGTAATATATATTCATATTCATTAGCCAAAGATTCACTACTCTGCAGACCAAACACTGCAGGCTACATTTCTGCGAACTGAGCCGGTTTGCTTGTTTGTTAATTTGTTTGTTTAACTCCAACGAGCCAAAATTCAGAAAGACCAGAGCACATTTTGTGAATGCTCATGGGAATATATAACTGTAGGCATTTTAAATGTGTGGGTGTTAGTGGTTTATGTTAAAGTGTTGAACTAACAGTGAAATGTCAGCGAGCAGTCAGAGACACTGTGTGTGCTAATGTATCATTGAATCAGCAGCCATAGTCATCTGTGCTGTCTGTGGCATATGAAAGGACACACCCCCACACACACCATGACCCCATCCTGGGCATCCCACTGTTTCGACCCTCCTATATTTGCTAAGTATATAAGGCTGTTGCCATAGAGACTATTCTCTAAATAGCTGTAACCATAGAAACCATTTTTTGTCTCCTGTGGAGAATGAAATAGAGAATGGGATGTAACATTTTCGCAAGTACTTTTTTTAAAACATGAACTCTTGAACCTCTGTCACTGCTATCTTCCTCTCCCTGGGTGCAAGATGAAAGCCGAAACTAAAGAGAGATGGAGACTTCATTAACTTTATACAGTATATTTCAAGAGCAGCATCAGTATAAAAACATAACACACATCTATTTAACACTCAGCCATGAATAAGTCCGAAATTTGGTTTATTCCAAACAAACAAAACATCAGAATGGGAAATCGGTTGTAGTTCCTAGAGCTCTAAATGACCCTTTAGGATACTATTGAGCTCGCTGCCTGAGTAGATGACTGGATAAAAGTATCAATCATCAATGCTGCATTTTATTTAGGCCAGCATGACTGATGTCTCTGTGATCTTTTTTTCTACAAACCCACCCACTGGGAAACAATAAATCTACTTAGCCACTCTATTAAATTATGTTGCCTCTGGAAGCTTCCTTTCACAAGGGACTGTTTGGACCATCTGTGACCATGGCTTTCAATGAGGAGAGATTAGGCATCAGTGCTAGGCAGGCCATTCTGCCTGTGTTTCTCATCTGAGTGCTCGTGGTGCAGAGAAGGAAGTAGGATGAGAGCATGTGTGAAAGAGGAGAGCAGTCTCTAAATAGCTTGTCACTCCTGCCCTCTCTGATGTGAAGAGATGCACTCTTTCTCCCTCTTTCTGATTCATTCTTTCCCTTCTTTTCTGGAGTGTTGCATCAACCCTTTTTTTAAAAACTCTCCTGAGACAAAAGCCTCCTCTGTAAAATAAGCACAATTCTGATACTGCTTTCTAATTAAGGCTTTCATTACATGAGGCTATGTTTTAATTAAAATAGTCTTCATTATATTCATTATAGAGTGTTTAAGAACATAGTGATGAACTATATACTCAAAAGTTACCATTTTTAATAAAAGCATAAACAAAGCTATGATCTAAATTCAATCATATTTTACTCATCTCAAGCAGTCTAATTACATTGTAATACATTTCTTCAAATGACAGAGAGAGAAAACAAACAAACACACACACACACACACACACACACACGACAATAAATTCACTTTTATTTTTAAGAAAGAAAACTTTATTAGTGATTTATAAACAAAACACATTACCACTGTATCCATTTAGGTCAAATTAAAAAAGTCAGAAAGTAAATGAAACAAATGTAATTCACTACTTCACTGTCACAGTTGATGAACGGGTGTACAAAAAAAAAAAGGGTTTTACAACAGATCTGGGCTAGTCCATTTAGGACAGCACATTGCCACCATAGTTCACCACCATACATTGGGAAAGAATGACAGCATGAACGCTCACTAAACACAAGCATACACTACATATACGATTTTTTACACTGGAATATTTTTTTAAGTCATTTTTCTTTTTTTTTTTAGAGTGAAAGGGAAGTGATAGCTCATCATAGGATCATACATATTTCAGTTACAATATTACAGTGTTAGTTAGATCGTCATGTCAAAGCCAGACACAGAGAGTGATTTTTTTTTTTTTTTCTTTTCTTGCTTTGCTTGTTCTCAAAAGCAAAAATCATAGTTGGTAAAAGAAAAAGAATAAACTTGTGTTGAAAGGTATCACACTATAGCATTTACAAATATCTAAAGAGGTTTAGTGGATGCCATACAACATCTGTGGAGCGTGAAGATTGTAGTACATAGATGTTTGGCAGACAGAAGTACATACAAATATCTCCTGTGCGAGTAATGAAGAAAAATAATACAAAAGAATAAAATCATAGCCATCTATCTATTTATTTATATATATATTTCTCTATATAGTATGTGTTTCCTTAGAGCAGTACATGCAGCAGCCACTTAATGGAGTGACGTCATACTGAGCCGCAAAACTTTGGGGACGTGGCAACACGTTACAGGCAGGGGAGGGGAACCAACAGAAGCAGGTCTTGAGGCATGTGTGTGCCCCTTTTCAAAACCTCCTGAGAGAGGATTGGTGGGATATAGCTGTGGGATCCAGGTATGCCCGTATTTTTAGCAGGTTTCAATTACTAATGTAGAGACAATCTATGAAAAGTCTACGCTAAATTTACAGCGTACATAAAAGCTAATATGTGACTCAACGATCCTAAACAATCAATTTGGAGAACAACTTTCTTCTCTTGTACATGGAGGGGGAGGGCCAGCCCACGGCACCTGTCTCCTCACTTCATCCCAGTCCTCCACCCCTGTATGCTGCCTCATCCCACCCGGTCCCCTCTCATAAGTGGCTACAAACAGGAAATGAACAGCATACTGTAGTACTTGCAAGTTAAAAGCACTGAACCGTTGTGCACTTAGAGAGACATCTGACAAGAGTTCAGGGCATAGACCCCCGACTGGGCTTCCCCAGGCCTCATCCACATTACTCCATGCTGTTCTCAGCACACCACAATGTTCAGAGCAGGCCATTCCCAGGATCGATCCTGAGCAGGGGGTCAGAGCGGGGTTAGGTGCAGTGTCTGAGGGTAAATGGGGGTGGGCATAACATGCAAAAAGCAGTTAAAGCTGAGAAAGAAAAGAAAAAAATGCCAGAGTATGTAATTGTGAATCTCTTTAGATTCAGCGTGGGGGGGGAGGCAGTTGGGGGAGGAGAGGATGGCTCGTGGCAGCTTGGGGCAAGTACAAGCAGGTGAGCAGTTGTAAACTCAAGGTATCAGGTAAGGACTGGTTGCTACCAAACATTCAAAGCAGAAAGCACTAGGCTTTTGCTGCGGCAGGGGGAGAAGAGAAGGTGTTATCAAAATCTCGAGACACTCCTAATATTCTGTAAGGTTTCATCAGAGTCCACTGAGTGAAAGCGGAGTCACAAGCCAGCTCAGCTGGACTCTTCCCTCTGTGATCCTCAGGAGAATGTGAGGTATCCTCCCATCTCTCCATCTTTCCGGTGCTCTCTGCATTCCTCAGTTGGGGTTCTGGCTGGAGATGAAGCGCTCTGTGTCCTTCAAATGCAGTGAGCAAATACAGAGTGATTGCAAAGGATGCTGCTTCCATCCTGAGAGAGTTGATGTACACATGTGCACTGCATACGTGACTGTGCAGGACAAAAAGCTTGCAGTGTCTAGTTTTAAGCACACTTCTCTGAAGTCAGTTGATTTTCTCGTTTTTTATTTCTCTCCCTCAAGTCTCAAGTGCTTTCCATGTCTACTTTGTCATGGTAAGTGTGTGTATGTGTTGGCATGTTTGAATGTGTGAGCATGCGCATGTGTACATGTGGTTTCATTGAGATCTCAGGAAACACTGTTGGTAATTATCAGAGGAATCTGCAGCAGTGTCATGTTAGCCTTAGTTTCAGTGACTCTCTCCTGTGCTATTTACAAGTAGTGTGTGTCCAGCTCCAGATGGAATACATCTGTCTCAATCTTCTTTGTCTTTCTTCTTTTCCTTGGCTGGCACAGAGCTTTTTGTTGTTCTTGTACAAAGTATTTGTCTTCTCTCAGAGAGAACGGTTTACACATCATAGCTGGGGAGGGGGTAAGACAGAGGTGCCAACGTGCCCAGTGGGTTAAAGGAGAAAAAATTCAAGACGAGGGCAAAGAGTGGTCCTTCCTAATTGGAAAATATGACTGACACGAGTTGACTTGAGATGTATAGGCACATAGGGGCATGGAGCAAAAATCAATCATTTTATTGTTTATCAAGGCGAGATCAGTAATTCACCTCAGTAAGTGACTGGAGGTAAAATAAATCTTGGTAAGGCCAGGTTCATAACAGAAAGAGCTTTAGAATATTATCAGTGGAAATACGTAATAAACTGAAATTGGAAAATCTATAATAGTTTTCAGATTTTCTTTTTGCCCAGTGGACTTTGGTTGGTACCTCTGTTTTAACAATGCCCTTTTCTTCTTTGCTATTTTCTCTTCCTGCTCCTCTACTCATCTTCATCATCCTTCCCCTTATCCTTCTTGTCTTTCTTCTCCTTCTTCTTCTTCTTTTTCTTCTTGGCCTCCTCTTTCTTTCCGAAGGTGATGAAATCGCTCTTGTCGTCCTCTCCTCCCTGGTTCTGTCTGATGGATATTATGGCGGGGGAGCCAGGGATGATGAAGGCTTCTGGGGGAACCTCGCCAGGTTTCAGGTGCTGTGGGGGTGCACCAGGACCGCCGGGGCCATAGCGAAAGTGCCAGCTGTTGCTGTCTACACCAGCACCCATTGGGGGGGACACCTCTCCACCTTCAGCATCTGAAAGAAACATAGAGAGATAGATGATAGGTTATTAAAATTACCAAATGTTATAATTTTCTTACTCACAGACAGCATCAAATTTGCCGGCATTATATTCCACACACTCTGAATTTTATTTACTAAGCCTTTTGCACCTCATCTGTGATGCATTCTGCACCTAAATGAATGTTATGAATGCTATTTATGAAACACACCAGCTTGGAAGCACAATTTGCCTGCATCTGAGGTACAGGTTGTGTCTGTCCTTCATGCATGCAATTGATTTGAGCAAGGATTGAACAAATAACCAGAGGAGACATCATAAGGGAGGTTGATATTTGATTTAGATTGAACAAACGTTCACCCAATTTACAGGGTCAGTTTTACAGGGTCTTGTATTTTTTAGAAGCAGTCTTTTCCTCTGTGCATCATTGTATGTCCTTCCATCTCTTTTAGACTGTATTAGATGTATATTTAATGACTCCTACTGCATTAGCGCCACAAACCTTTCTATAAATAATTATTATGCGTGGTCTATATTCATAATTAACATTATTTAATTTAATCAATAGTAGATGTTCATATAACTGCAGCCTGTTGTTATGTAATTAACAAGTGTCTCTATCTAGTATCACTATATTTTGATTTCTTCTCAGACAAATCCCCCCACTGAACTGCATCTTTGAGCTCATAGAACGCGCCTGTAGGAGGCAGTCTCAGTGGCTGGCCATAAAATTAGCTGCTGCAAATTAAATAAAAAAGCAATTCTGCAATTTGATATTCATAAATCAGGCCTACTGTGTCAAAACTTTGACTCCAAGAAGAGCAGCCACTGTAAAAATCTAATCGGTCAATAATGAATGGCGTCCCGTGAGGAACAGCCATGACATGCTGTGAAAGATGGGAGGTGGTGGAACTTAATGGGAGGTTTCCAAGAGACTGCTAAGTGGGCAATGAATCAAAGGCTCCCTTCCTGGCCAAAGCTAACATCTGTGACACTGTTTGATGAAACATTAAACCCTTCATCTTTATGCTAAAGGCTGATAAAGGTAATAAAGTAACGCTGTAGTATTTTAGTGGAATTTAACTGAACTGTTTTGCAAGAAAAGCAACATTTTACTTTGATTGGATAATGTATTTTCTGCCCTACACAGAAAGCCCTTGTGCGTTTGCTCAGATGTTTCCGTAAGTAAAATTTATTGTTTAAGGAGTTAAACCAGTAAACTGTCTCCTAAGGTGACTGGGTCTAGCTGAGCAGCCCAGTAGCCTCCTGGTAGGTAACAGACAGGTGAGAAAACACCTTTCATCATTGCCACAGGTTTTGTACTCTCCATTGATCTGCCAATGGACAGGAATGTCTTGTCATAAATAAATTACACGGTTAAAAGGGTGGTAACATTTCCGTAAGCAATTCCTTGTTGAAAAGCACACTGGTAAGAAAAGTGGACACAAAGCAAACACTGCAAGGTGTATGTGATCAAGGAGTGATCACGTGGGTGTGTGGCATTATATTAACGTCTATGTGCAGTATACAACAAAACTAAGCACGGTCTACAAGGAAAAAGACCCCGTCACTTGAGTTCTTTCCTCATAGCAATGACCTACTTGCCTCACATATTCCTTTTATTTCTCTGACTCCTTTTCTGAGTTCTTTCCAAAGGGGAGATTAACTGAGCAGGACTCCATCCAACCAGAAGGAACAGTGTCTGGAAGAAGAAGCCTGACCTCATGAAGTACCCAGGGCAGAGAATACCAGCTTCCAATCCTAACTTGCTGCACTATTACCCAGCCAGCCTCAAAATATACACTCTAAGTTCAGTTTCAGCTTTCTTCATGCTGCATATCGTGAACAAAATGAACTGTCGTCCTAAATATAGAGAATGCAAACGTAATGCTGACTAAACTATGAATGTACTGTTGGGTGTAAGCTGATTTTCATCCAATTATGATGACCTGGGTGATACAAAAGATGGTGGTTAAAGTGACCATAGGACATTACATCACTGAGACAGTACATGAATCTGATATGCATTTAATGTGTTTGTGTTTATTAGTTCCCTTTTTAAAATATAATGTACTCCAATCTCATTTCCTCTTTCATTTCATCCCTGCTTTTAATTCATATCTTGCTCACACTCCTTACTTGTTTGCCCTTCCATATTTTACCATTTTCAATTAACTCTCAGTGAGATCTGCTCACAGTGACGGATTCATGGAGTACAGCCACGTCAAACATGACGTCTCCTGCTTGGCGTACAATCCTAATCAGTCATAGAGGCATGCACTGCTGTAAACGCTCCTCCTTCTGCTGGGAAACTGCCCAAGTCGCAGCAGACAATGGCATTAAATTTATATTTTTTTTGTGTGAACTTAAAGGTTCCAGCTTCTCCAATGTGAAGATTTGCAAACTGTATTGAATAGCTTTGGGTTTTGCACTGCTGATTGGGAAAAACAACCAATGTGAAGACGTTACCTTGGACTTTAGGAAATATTGATGAGTACTTTTAACAATTTTCTTACATTTTACAGACCAAACTGTTAACTGACTAATTGAGAAAATAATGTTCAATAACGAAAATAATTGTTAGTTGCAGCCCTAGTCTGAATTGTCATTTTCAATATCATGTTTAATTCCCTCAGATATGTTTAAAAAAAAAAAAAATCAGACTGGGACGATTGCACAAGAATAAAGTGGGTCACGCATTTGAATTGTTTCACATCACAATTCCCCAAAAAAGCTCTCATGCTTTCACCAACTGCGACAACACAGCTGCAAGAGCCGCGGAGAGAAGGCAGAATTTGACAAAGAGACTGAGCAGATTAGGACAGGACAGGCTAAATCCAGTCACTGCTTCCTCCACATGTAGACACAGAGACAGCTAGAGTCACATTCATTTACAAGGCGAGAGTCTTCCCCCAGTGGATAAGTCTTCATCTGACTCCCCAAGCAGAAACATGACCCTGATTCTATAATCTCAAAAGGAAGGCAGAAACTGAAGAAAAGGAGCACAAAAATACTAAATGAAAATGCAGAATAATGCAGGGCTAAAGTGTCCACTCTCTTGCCTCTAAGAAATTACCTGTCTAACTCGATGTGGGGACTTGATGAGACACCAGTGCCCCCGTGCAAACTTACATTCACAAACAAAACAACCCCCCGGAGAGTGATGAGTCATGCTGAGAGCAGACAGATAGAAAAGGGTAAGGCAGGGCAGGGCAGGGCGGCTCTCTGGAAAGGGTCAATGTCTTTCAAGAGAGTTACAAATGATGGGACACACTATAAGTCTGTGTTAAACTCTGGTGCAACTGAAAAGGTCATATCATATATCATAATAGTCTTCGCTGCTTTGGGGGGGTTCCTTTTGTACTTTACATATTGATGTTACAGACAATATGAGCTTTGACCTGTGATGCTGCTACACACCGGTTCCCTCTGTATTTAACTCTTTAACTGTCTCCTTATACTGTCTTTTCTCACTTTATTTGCTCTTTGCCTCATCTCTGCGTCTCTTCCTTCACGCTGGTAACAGACTCACCTCGCCCAACACTGATCTCCACACAGCCATTGCTTCAATCTGATTTGTTGATGGCTGTTGCAGAGCAAAACTTCCTCTCTCTTCCTCTTCCACAACCTTCTTCCCTCTCTTTTCCCTGCCACTCTCTCTCTCTCTCTCTCTCTCTCTCGCTCTCTCTCTCAGTTCCCCTGACCTTTCAACTAATCTTGCGTGAAAACTCAACCAGTCAACACCCGTCCCTCCCAGTTATTGACAAAAGTCTTAATCATGCCAATCAGTGCTTACGGCAACATTAATGTGAATGGTTATTAAACAGCTTGTCCATCAATGATAACTACCGGGCACATTACGGACGAGGATGACTGACTGTTGCCCCCAACTCTATTACTCTCTCCATGTATCTGTAACCAACACATTTTTAAACTCTCTGTATATGAAATGCTAGAGTGACACAAGGCACAGCAATCAATGATTTTGCATTACAGACTGATTCTCCATATCTGCCTGAGTTTGATCTCTCAAGTCTTCAATACAGCATCTCTGCGTGCGATGCTCCCTTCGCTCCCCTGTGCCGCCCAAGGTTTTCACAGCCACTTAAATCACCCAAGCTCCATTTTGCCACGTCTACTTTATTCATCCACTTGTCTTGCCCTACAATTGGCCAGTTGGGCAGAAGCGCAGTGCAGCGTTACATAACAAGCTGAAGAGGAAGAGGAGGAGGAGGAGGGAGAAGAAGAGGGGCCATGGAAGTGCAAGGATGCAGATATGAAACACAATGCTCACCACCAAAATAGACGGTGGGAGGGAAGGGAAAAAATGGATTAAAAGATCCTGAAGGTGGGATTCTGTTTTTTTTCCTCACACTGCAGTGGAAGAGAAATCTGTGATTGTTATGATAGCAAACAGTCAGCTGGGACCACACCCTTCTTCAAGATAGCACCTGTGTCTGTTAGAGTGCTGTGCAGCGTGTGTGCCCATGTTGATAAAAATAAAATGTGATGCTGATGTCTGTTCAAAACCTAATTCTTATTCATGTGTCTGTGTTTTCACTGATATGCCTGGGTGGTGACAGAATAATACATTTTTGTGCCTGCATAAATTACCATATATTCCCCAATCTGCTAACAGTAAATGAAATGAAGAAATAAAACTGCTGTTGGTAATGATACAATAATGGTGGCTGGTTGCACGTTTTTAAGAGCAATTATGCCTCTGCATATGAATATTAGAGTGTACAATTGTGTGTCTGTGTGTGTGTGCCTGTTTGGGTTTCATGCCAGGTTGAGCACCTTGCTGTCTGCTCCCAGCTGGATCATGTGGCAGATGGTGGACACAAGCAATCCCAAGTGACAGGACTTAACACAATAAAAATAGCACTGAATGTAGGTGTATGTGTGGGAGCTTGAGTTGTTGTGTTGTATATATGTTAGTGTGTGTAGGTGCTATGATTAAAATAAATAAATAAATAAAGAAGTAGAAATTGATTTATTCTCCAGAGAGAAGGAGAAGGACAGAGCTGGCAAGATATCTAAAGACTCAGAAAGCGCAGGATGGGAACAAAAAATAGAGTGACAATAAAAGAACGCAAATAACTGAAGTCGAACAGGAAACAGATGGGGCTGGCGCAGGGATTCAGAAACAGTGAAAAGTCCCTGACAGCCTCTAGACTGCTCTACCTTGCCTTTCTAATTGCGCCAAAAATCTTCTCATATCAAATACACCTTAACTAAAAGACTGCAGCTCTAACGTATGATATCTATCCTTGAATTGAATCCACTGTGCGTTTTTATCTCTTAGTCTCTCTTTATCCACCACTCAGAGAAATCACTCAAAATGTACTTATACATTTACTTTTGCACCACCATCTCTGTACACTTTCTCCCCCTCACTTGGCCTTTTGCCTCCACCCTTGAGTCCCTTTTTGCTGTAGTTGATTACTGTTAACTCTCAAATCTGTCTATCTCTGTGAATATGTTTTCAGTGTGTATGTATGTATGTGTGTGTGTGAGAGATCTGGGTTAATACAGAAAACAGTAAACCTGCATCCACCTCTGCAGTACACCACCGCCCCAGTGAATGTAGGTCGCCCTCCTTCTTTTACTCACTCCTCTGCTCTCTCCTTCACTTTACACCTCTTACCTCCAACTTTCACTCCCTCCTTTAACTTATTGCTCCCTCCCGCTCTGTTTTAGCTTTTGCTCGTGAACGTGCATTTCAGTCAACGCCTCCCTTTGTCTTGTCCTTCACCTGATGCCACAGTCTGCTTTTTCTTTCCCCCTCTTTGCCCCCCTCCTTCAGCACCTTTTGTCCCACACCATATGTTTGCACTCCCCTCTATATAACAGCCCCCCTCCCTTCCTCTCTCCCCTGCCAATATTAGGGGCCATGAATGGTTGCCATGGAAACTACATCCTCCAGTGAGGCAGTAGGACATTGGTAGGAGTCATGGTGACAGTGCTTGTGCTGACGGAGAATAATGCTGCAAGCTCTCTCTCTCTCCCTCTCTCTCTGTCTAGTCTAACCACTTTCCCCTAGCAACAGCAGCCTCATACAGCTTCCTCTCTTTCCTTTGCAGACTTTGCTACAGTCAATCACTCTGATTTACTCATTGTCACTCCCTCCCAAACAGTTTTTGTCCATCGTTTCTCTACCTTCTTATCCACCTTATCCTTTATTGTTTATTCTCTTGTTTCTTTTCAATCCCTTGCTTTGCAACACGGCCATCTCCCTCCTCCCTCCTGCCTCTCCCTGCTCATCTCTCCAGGGGATGACTGCAGTTCTGCACAGTTCTCTCTGAATCCCTATGTGCCCTTGGTTTAGAGACAAAGCTGTGAAATAGAGGGAGAGACAGAGGAGGAAGACATAGAGGGAGTGAGGAACAGATAGGGAGAGAGAATTCGACTGCAAGTAGAACCCTGATTTCATTAATGTGGGTCTGTTAATCTGGGCGTGGGCTGCGCTCCATCTGTCACAGCAGGAGCAACACACAAAGCAGGCAGCCAAAACACACTTAGAGACACAGCCAAGCACACAGGCACATACACACGAAAACACAAAATAAAGATGCAACGACACAGACACACAAATCCCACACGCTCGAAATCAGAGCGGAAGAAACAGGGGCGTTGTCGGCCGTACCTCCGTGTCTCACATCGATGCAAAAAATAGACTGTGAGGCAAAACAGCACCCTGTAGGTACAGCACCCAGACTGAAACAATTCCCTCAACAAACCAAACTCCCATACACTCCTGCTCCCCACCTAAGGACCACATCCTGCCTAACAAATAAGATAATTTAGTTATAATTAGCACAGAGTTTGACTCATAGTAATGTGACAGACCACATTAAATGAATATCTCCATTTCTCTTGTTTCTGAGACATGATAAACAGAACCAACTTGAAAGTCAGAACACAAATCTGCCATTTCATTTTATCGGACATTCTTAACCCAGAATAATCCTCAATTCAACCCAAGCTAATATAGCCCTCAGCTGATATTTTCAATTTTAACCTGGCTAACAATGAGATAAAGAAGGGGCGGCTAGCCCTTAGGCAAAGCAAGATTAGCTTGTACACAATGTGTTGCTTTTGAACTGCCACAGCTTAATTAGACCACCTTAAATCCTGACCAGCTGATCTTGTTACCACTAACCCACCCGGAAGACGTCACTACTGCCTCTTCTCTTCTCTCTCTGTCTTTCTATCTCTCTATCTCTCATGTTTTGAAGTGCCTGCAGGCTGTAAGTCCTCAGCCAAGGCAAGAAATCGATGGCAGAGTGGAGGAGTGTGTGTGTGTGGATACGAAGGGACAGTAGTTAGTGTGTGGGTAGTTTGTCTGCCTGCCCAGCCCACCGCCTCCTATCTATAAAAGACACCAGGCCAGCTCTACAATCTTAATTACAACAAAGCACCTCTTTATGTAAACTTAAATGCACTGTCGTCCTCGCTCCAGTCCTCTCATTGTACACACTTCTGTCTATCTCACATGTCTCCTCCTTCATTTTTCACCAGGCCACTCTATTCTCCATTTCACCCTTAATCCTTTTTGACCCCACTTCCCTTTCATCATGAGGAAATTCAAGAGTTGACAACTGAATTCGTCTCAAAGCACGGAGGGTGCTGACACAGTGTATGCAGTGCATCTTTGAGCATAAATCTTGGTTAGGGGCAGGGAATATGGCATCATATGCAATGACATTCACATTACAATGTCCATGAAATGTCATCTAGCATTGAGTATGCTGTCATTTAGAGTTTTCTTATGCTCCAGTGTTCCTGTTCTTACGATTCATCTAGCACTGTTTTCCTCCTCTGCAGTGCTTTGTTTGAGCCTTTGTGAGGATGGTCAGAGACACACAAACAAGTGACTTCTTGCCACTGAGTGCAACCCTCTCCTGTCATCAATAGTTAACATAATAAGGATAATGCACCAATCTTTCTGAGCGAGGTGGAACCTCCACATGTAAGTCTGTTCCACCCTCACAATATTTCTGCACACCTGACAACAATAATGTGGCAGAAAGTGTAAAATGGTAAATTTAGACTTAATGTTATCAAGCAACAAGCTAAGTTGACGCTTCCATGTACGTCACTCGCCTGCAGCTGCTTCAAAGCAAAAGAGCTGCCAATGATTACTAT
The DNA here is from genome assembly GCA_002120245.1 of Maccullochella peelii. Classification (NCBI taxonomy): domain Eukaryota; kingdom Metazoa; phylum Chordata; class Actinopteri; order Centrarchiformes; family Percichthyidae; genus Maccullochella; species Maccullochella peelii. The sequence continues at coordinate 20,976 of LKNJ01003568.1, forward strand.
TCTGTTTTGAATAACACTTATGACTCAAATTTGCTATTTCATGCAACCAAAATGCCTGATGGCTTAAATTCCTTAAAATACAGTTTCCTACATGAGTGCAATATTAAAATCTAATCACTACAAAACATGTTGAATGTAAGGCACAGTTATCTAATGCACAGATATATAATTTTAATGTTAATTAAATATTGGAATGTTTACAAATATATTCAAATCTTGAAACTAATAATACTATTTGTTGCCCACACCACGCACCCCTGATCTTGTTCTTTGTGAGTGTGTGTATAAAAGAGCAAGAGGATGAGAGAAATCGACATTAAGAGGGAATGTAATTGTGTTTTATTATTCTTCTCTAATGTGTTCTCTAATGTTTGCCCTCTGTGGCTCAGTGGCTTATGCCTCTGTAAACATCTTGCTGATAATCCAATACATCTACTGGCTCTCTCCCTCTCTCCCTCTTTTTCTCTCTACCATCTCCCTTCCTGATGCAGAGAGCAGAGATATCCATCTACGCCTACGTAGCATGCATCATTTCCTCTCCCTGCAGCAGTGGGAAGTGGTAGGAGTGGGTCGGGGCGATCTCGTAGCTGATATTTCTGTTTTCCTCATTTTATTACTCTCTCATGGTTTGATACACTCTTAAGGAATGTACAGTTATTGGTTTAAGATAGTCTTAGCTGGTATTGTCTGAATCGGCGTCATGAACGTATTGCACAGAGATCCATTAAACTAAATTGTAGAAGGTTGTCATTATTTTAGACCTTTAGGACTAGACTAGTTCCATGTGTGCCAAGCAGACCTCTTTCTTTATTTAAGTTTCTTGTTTACTGTGCCTAAGCCAGTGTTTAAATTAGTTGTGATGGGTTTAGATGAGAGTAGCAGGAGTGATTCTTACCTGCGGCACTGGATGCAGTGGGCCAGTTCTGAACCAGGACCCCTTGGGCTCCCTGCATTACTGAGGACTCTTCCATGTGCACTGAGCTGTAACACAAAAAACATACATGCACATGTTACACACTGGAAAGGTTTTCTCTCATACAGTATATACTAAGACATGTCAAATTAAACTGCACAACAGAAAGCATCCAGACACTTAGTTAAATACTGTTATGATTGTTTCATGTGACTAAAACATAAGCACCCACATACCTAATATTTTCTCATCTCCATATGTTTGCTCTGATGCACAATATTACAAATTCATAACTTGTTACTCTGTGTGTGGGGGTTGGAAATGCTTAGATAAGGATTAAACATTTTCACCCTACATTTTCCTGACATTCTCTGGATTATGGATTACAGATGGCTGTTCTTACATTTTCACACTTGCTCTGAAGGATTTCAGCACCCTCCTCTCTACTGAAAAACACCAAACTCTCTGTAGTGCTAGAGCAACAGAATTGCTGCTACAAACCAACCACGGTTCTCTCTCACTGTCTCTACTATATCTTTAAAAAGGGAAGGATTATAATTTTCTAGCTCTGACAATAAGATTTTAGTCATGAAGATCCAGGTGAAACCTTGGTATGTTTACAAAGGGCCACTGCTTTTTGACATGATCCAAGCAAGGAGGGCAGAACCTCTCTTAAAGGGTCAGTTCACCCAAATTATGCAAACATACTGTAGAAGCCATGAGCTATTATCCTAGCCATGAACAGTATATCTAACCATATAGACAGTAATATGAAATTGGCTGCACCGCCCATTTAATAGTTACCCTTTAAACTGCTGTGTGTTAGGAGCAGATTAAAGACTTTCTCAATCTAGACGATTTCGTTCAAGCAATAACAGATAACCTACTCAAATTATTTTTCTAAAACCACTACTCTGACTCTCAATCTCTATCTGCTACCTGTCCACTCTTCTCCCCACTGTCCTTGACAAAAACCTTTCCTGGTAATTTGTGTGCTTCTGAAGCATCAATTATTGTTTTACTTCTTGAAAACAAGATGTTTTCAGTGTTCAGGGAATATTGTAACAGAAAGTCTGTAGTTTAATAATGCTAAAGACAGTTAAAAGACGTATGAATCTAGATCCCTATGTACAGTGGTTCTGTGAAGAGCACAAGTGATTTGGAGATGGTGGCCATTTTAAGTGCTGCTAAGCAACCGCATCATCTAGGTACACTGATAAAATATTAATCGCAAACACTGGACTGATAATACCCTTTTCAGCTGATGTCAGTCCTTCTTTCTCTTTCCTCACCATCTCATCCTATCCTACTGTAAGTAAACACATGCTTCCTCATCGTTTTCCAGCATTAATACTTTCTCATGAGGCTACATTTATTTGTTTCAAATCATAACTACAGTGATCACAAAATGAACTCAGACACAACCTCATAAAAAAAAAAAAAAACAATTAAGAGGAAATGTTGTGCATTCCACTAGAAATTAAACTATAAATTAAATATGTCAGTGCCATGACATGGTGTTTGGGTGTGGTATCAAAAATCTCTTATACAAGCTCTGATTATAGATGAACATTTAGTAAAGCCTGGTAATGGGGCATGGGGGATAGTCAACTTAAAACACATCAGAGGTAGTGAGTCACGAGACAGATTTAATATGTTAGACTGGTTCACACAAGCACATTAACTCTCATTAATCCCTTCTGTAATTATGAGGGAATCTGTGTATCATTAATGACACTCAGATGGTACACAGTTATTAATCTGACATGGACATCAGTGTGTGAATGCACACATGAATACATATATAGGCCTACAGCATGTGTATCTACAGTATACAGATAATGTATAATTTAAACATCATCATGGTATGTCATGCACAACACATACATTTACACTTGGGCCTCAGGAGACCCACGTCTACCGAAGAATTATTATTATGGGTTTGGGTGTGACAGAGAAATACTACTTCTATTTTCTCTAACACAGGGATTGGAAAGCCAGTTGTTTTCTGTTTAAGGTCAGTGTCTCATATCTATCCATCTATAGGAAGTGGATAGATTAGATAGATTACATAGATAAATAATAGGTAAGATAGAGATACATTGGCTGAGTCTAACTCATTAAGCCTGTGACTTTTTGTAATTATGGTGCCATCTCATTAGCATGACCCTTGATTTGGTCGGGTCCATCTGATCCCACAGCAGGTAGCCCAGTGTCTTATGGGTAATGTGATCACCGATGTGGTCATGCAGCAATCCCCATGTCCCTGATAGGCCATCTTTCCCCCTGACTACCTGCCCTTCATCCATCACTAACCCCCTCTCTGCTTACCCTTCCCTCCTGTCAGTTCTCCATCTGTCTATGGTAATATTGAGAGAGTCACTTCCAACTGCATTTCTCCTCACTATGTTGCTTCTCCCATATTTCACATTTAATTGTTTTCAATGATCAGTAAAAGAGTAAAATTAGATGTTTTTAAACAAATTTTGATCATTCGGGGTTTTCTCATAATTTAACTGAACTGTATATTTAATAGAAGCAATGTCCACTTTGAAATGGGTAAAACAAGATGGTAATTATTCTGTTTTGGAAAGTCCCACTCCTTTCCCCTCAACACTGCAATGACAGGTGAGCAACAGCTGACAGCAAATATGATCTCAGACATCTTAACTGGGATAGGCCACTGGATGAACCTAAACCTTTGATTTAAACAGACATGTTGGGGGACTAATGATAATAGAGAATTACTTCTCAGTATGAAGTTATTATCTTTGGTCTCCACTGCAGGATGACAGGGCTTCTCACTTTGAACTGACAGAAGAATGACTTTGCATTAACGTTTTACTTAGTTTTGCAGTCACATGTCATTTTATGTTCATAATGATTCACATCCTATGTCTCAATGGCATACTGAAGCCATTTCTGTACACTATTTGAGTATATGTTACACATTTCTCAGAATCAACTGTATATTTGTGTTAAGCGGCTAAATGAAACCTCAAGTTCAAAGTTGTCTGAGGTAGAAATCAGTCTTAATGAAGGGTGGTGGTGCTTAAGATCAGTTAGAGAATGGTGCGCGATTTGGCTATTTGCTTAGCTCTTATGAGGTGGGACAATAGTGTACACGTCTTTTGGTCTTTAACAAAACATAATGAAAGTGACTGGTGAGGTATGATGAGATACTTACTGCATAGTGATAGAAGAAAAAAATGGATGCTTACCTCTGCATTACACCTCCTGCTCTCAGGGAGGCTGAGTATCTCCAGTCTGCACTCGGCACTTTGGGCTGCAAGAGAGAGTGAGAGGAACTGAGTCTTAAGTACAGGCGAAAGCCAATACCATCTCATTAATAAGTCATGGCGACAACTGATAGTGCATGTGTGTCGCACACACACATAAACACACAAACTCAGTCACACACACACACACACACAACCATAGCAGTGACAGCTTGCCCCTGCCTTTGGAGAGAAGTGAGTGATGAATTGAAGCTTGTAGGTGCACTCATCTCCTACCATGCCTACACCCTCTCCTCCTCCCCCCTCCCTCCCTACTTCCATCCATGTCCTTTGAAAAAAAAAAAAAAAAAGACAGATTTCACTCCAGCGGCCCACTCACCCTGGCACTGTGATACATAGGCCCCTGAGGCTACACGTCAAGGGTTAGTCCACTCAGACTAGGTGGGTTGTGGTACAGCCCATTACCATGGAAACATTGCAGAACACTCATATTACTGTATGTGGTGATGACAGACTCAATTCAAAGCTACAGCTGTCTACCTAATGCTCTCCATTCTATATCACTCTGTCAAAATATTTCAAAATATGAAAATCAGTCATCACAAAATTACTGAAATATCAGGATGTTTTTCAGCAATGCTAGATCGTGGTTTCTGAACAGCGTCGGCTGTATTTTTCCTTTCCACCGTACCCCCCTCCCTTTCTCTATTCTGCCTGTGTATATTCACCACCCCCTCTCCTGTGCTGTTGAGTTCTTTCTCCCTGTTATATCCTCTTTACACTGATCAAATCCTTGAGTTTCACTGGCACATAGTCTGACTGAGTCAGTCTGACACATCTCACCATGGTAACTGTGTCTACATTTTACCCTCCACCCATCGCCCTCCGTCATTTCTCTCCTGTGAAGGTCACAGGTGGAGGAAGGAGGGGGGAGGGGATGGCAGATATCAGATTAACTCCCTCAGCCCTCCATGTAGACTCAGACACATCCCAATAGAGGGACACAAAGAGACACCACACCACTACAACTTCCACCTGTCTGCCAGTGATACAATTAATTTGCAACATCCTAATATGAGATTTCAGTGTCTGTGCTTCTAGTAAATTCTATTCAACTTCATAGACTGTCATCAACTGACCAAATGTAGTTAGAAGACTAAAATGTATTAGTGGTTGAGATTCTCTTCCTGTAAAATCAAGCTCACTGTGCAGCAAAATGGGCCGTTAACCTGACCACATAACCAAGAGGAGATTGCATTTTCTTAAATCTCACCCTAAACCACTGACAGAACTAAACCAATCTGACTGAGAACACTAAATTCTCAATTCTGCTTTGCCATGCAGTTCATAAGACACCCATTTGCAATCACATTTCCTTTCAAATATGACAGATGTTCACTTGCTGCTGAAGCTGCTTTGACCTCTATAAGTCTGCAGTGGACATTCATCACCCTTGAAATCCAATATTTGGTCTTAATGAGGGAGGCCTGGTATTCCTCCTGGAGTCATTTAAACAGAGCAGAATGTCTACAGGGATACGGAGCACTGCAGCATCGGAGACACTCATCCATACTGGAAACTAAGGGTGCACTTTTTTTGAAGACAGTCACTCATCAAAAAGCAATCAGTGGTTGGATCGATAGTTTAGATTGAAAAGGGAGAGGTCTGCTTGGCCGTATGGTGTTTATGGGGGTACATGAAAACACACACACTAGCACATTAGATACAAGCACCTAGGACTTAAACATGACAGTCTGATACACTCCCAAGGGAATACATACATGCAAAATATGTAAACAAAAACTGACAAACAGAGAAGAAACATAAATCAGAGTCGTATTGAGGATGAGAAATCAATGCATTCTGCTTCATCAGTTGATAGGGAGAAACCAAATTAAGTGGAAATAGAAAAAACAATCCCATGGGTTTTTAATGTATTCATTTCCTTGCCTGGCTGTACATTGTTAATTAGGGGATAAAGAAAGCTTTTGGTTTGGCCACTCAACCCTTTTCTCGCCTTTTTCTCCATTCTTCCCTCTCCCTCTGAGTGAACACTCCTAGCATGGATACAGAGCTCACACCTCCGCCATCAACACTGTGGCCAATCACCTTTCATCCCCCGCCTCATCTGCGTGGAGCCAGCCAATCCACGCACAGTTCTGAGAAACACATCGCTGCCAGTTAATTACATAGCAAGAACAAACATGACTGGCATTTAATGAGGAACACGTCAAGTGATAACTGAACAATTACCTTAAACATTTCTTTATTCCCCTTTTTATCACTTATTTTCTCTGATATCCTTTTCTGCACTGCATAGACAGACCCAGAGGCTCTGGGGCAAACACTATCATGAAGAAACCAAATAATGTTTGTTTTATCCCAATAATACTTGTTTGTTTTACTACAACCAACTCTGTGCTTATTGTCATCAACCTTTTACATGGGAAAACATACCATGAAACCATGAAATGAAGCTCTAATCTAAATGAAACTCAGACAGTCTCTGCCTCATTCCTGCCTTCTTCACCGATTCCCAAACTCTGGCTTACTGCTGAGTACCAGAGAGGTACGTGACCAGAAGAGGATATTTTGGTGCAGTGGGACTGGTGGCCCTCGTAGCTGGCGAAGGCTGCACTATTTCCCAGACTCTTCCCTCTCTATAGAGATGACCAGTGAATGCCCTCTGGACCTACTGGTCTTGAATATTGTGGCACACAGCCCACAGCAGACAAATAACACTGGCTGTGTGTGGTCATAGGTGAACAGGCTACTGAAATCTACTAGTTTGTTTTGAAAAGAGAATAAGTAACAGGGAGCAGAGAAATTGCTATTAAAAAATATTTTGATTACAGCTCTTTGCAGAACTGTGAAGGACAGGTGCACTTAAACACCTGAATCACCAAACAACTGGTCTTTCGCAAATGAGCACCCACCTACCCACTCAAATAAACACACAACCCAAAGAAGCTATCCACACCTGTGTATGCCAGCTTTCTCTCTAATATTAAGATGCAGATCGGAAGATAAATGGCACGTAATGTAACAAAGCATATACATAAACAAAATGGTGATATCCTTCTTCATCCTGATAGACACAGATCATATAAATTTGTTTGAGAGAACTGTAAGGACTTAGCAGATCCTTGGAATGTACATATGCCACTTTGCACTAGAAAAACAATCTAACTGAAAAAGCAGCAATAAAATATATAAATTTAAAACATCACACGTGAGAAGAACAGATGAAAGGCTTCAACAGCTCCAGAGCTCTAAATGTCAGCTGCAATCCTACTGCAAGAACACCGCCCTAAAGCAAAACCTGAACCATAACTCTCTTAGAATTTTCCTTTTTATGGCTTGTGCTTTGGGTGTCATTTACAGTTGTGAAACAATCTAAAATAACAAACACAGAGATCACACCAGACACACACCTGAATGGCAGTGGCGTCTGGCATACTGAGACGCCGTACAAATAACTGGCTCTGTCCGCTGTGGCTGGTGACGTAGCCCGAGCCCCAGGTGCCACTGTGCGGCCGTCCAGTGTTATAGAACATAAAAGTGTCACTTCCTGACGTGGCAGTCAGGCATGTTTTGTAACAGTACGTTTTTGTCAAAGACCCATTTCCCCGCACTTCAATATAATGCGGTTCCACTTTGAGGTCCCGGCGCAGGGCCACATTGTCATTTGGTTGCGCTCCAGCTCCAGCTCCTCCTCCACCTCCTCCACCTGCAGCTCTTCCTCCACCTGCACCGCCACCCACTGAGGCTCCCCCCTCTGGAACATTCTTCTTGGATATGCAACATGGGGAGCAGGAGCCCGGTTGGGTGCAGTAGGCATGGCAACGCACAATGGCCAGCACAAAGACGGTGACCAGGAACACGAAGGTTGTGGCACTCAGGGCAATGATGAGGTAGAGGGTGACATTGGAAAACATTAGAGGGCTGTTAGGCCTGATGATGCGCTTGGGGTCAGGGGTCAACTTCGGTGGCAGTTCCATCACATGCACATGGATGGTGGCGGTGGAGGAGAGTGGTGGTAAGCCATTATCGCGCACCAGCACTGTCAAAACAAAAGAGGTGGAGTTGTCCTCAATGACACGCCTTGTGGTGCGGATCTCGCCTGTGTACTCATGCACCTTAAACAGGTCAAGGTCTGTGTTGGTCTGCTCCAGGGCATAGAGCAGCCAAGCATTCTGCCCTGCATCACCATCCCACGCTGTCACTTTGCTAACTAACACTCCTGCTTCAGCGTTTTTCATCAGTGTCTCTGTGGTGCGGCTCCCATTGGCAGGTGGGTAGACTATCCTGGGCGCGTGGTCATTCTGATCCATAATGTAAACATACACTGTGGCCACACGGCTGAGGGGAGGCACACCATTGTCCTGGGCTTTAATCTGAAAGTGAAACTCTCTCAGCTTCTCAAAGTCAAAGGCTCGCAGGGCATAGGCCTCACCTATATCGGGTTTGATGTTGATGTAGCTGGCTACAGGGATACCATGGTTGTTGTCATTGAGGACAGTATAGGTGATCCGTGCATTTTCTGCGGCATCAGCATCTGTAGCCTTAACAACACACAGAGGTGCACCGGGAGCATTGTTCTCTGTAATATAAACGGTATATGATGTCTGTTCAAAACGAGGTGGGTTATCATTCACGTCGGCAACGTCCACCTTAAAGGTCATTTGAGATGACAGCGGTGGGGTGCCTCCATCTACAGCGTTGACGGTGACATTGTAGGATGAGATGGTTTCCCGGTCCAAGAAAGCGGATGTGACGATGGTATAGTGGTTCCGGAAGGACTTGATCTTAAAAGGCAAATTGGGCATGATCTCCAGGGTCACTTGTTTATTTGGTCCAGAGTCACGGTCATTCACACTGATCAATGCTACAACCGTGTCAGCCCGGGCATCCTCACGTACAGGGCTGGAGAGTGAAGACAGTACAATATCAGGAATGTTGTCATTCACATCCAAAACTTCTACAACTACTTTACAGTGCACTGCCACAGGAGCTGGTCCCTTGTCCATAGCCTGTATGTACATTTCATATGAGTTTGTCTCCTCATAATCTATATTGTCTTTCACACGAATTTCCCCTGTGTCTGTGTCCATGGAAAACATCTGTCTGACTCTCTCTGGCGTGTAACTGCTGAAGGAGTAAAAAACGTCCCCATTTGAGCCCTCATCAGGGTCTGTTGCATTTAACTTGATCACAAGTGCGCCCTTTGGAGAGTTTTCAGACAGTTTCACTTTGTACACGGAGCTGTCAAACGCAGGCACGTTGTCATTGGCATCAAGGATGCGTACATTGATTTTGGCCGTGCCAGTCCGCTGTGGGGTGCCTCCATCCATTGCTGTCAGGATTAGCTGATGAGAGGGCATCTGCTCGCGGTCAAAGGGCTTTTTGAGAATAAGCTCGATGTGCTTATTATTCGAAAATGGCTTAATAGAGTCCAGGGTGAGGTGGTCGTTTGGGCTGAGACGGTACTGCTTCACAGAGTTGGAGCCATCATCTGCGTCCTGAGCTCCCTCGATGTGGAACCGCGACCCGGTGAGAGCGGACTCCGACACCTCAAGCTGATATTCATCTCGAGGGAACTGTGGCGCGTTATCGTTCACGTCCAAAATCTCCACCTCCACGTTGTGCACCTCCAGTGGATTCTCTAATACCACCTCCAGGTTGCGTGAACAGGTGCCACTGAATTCACAAACTGTCTCTCGGTCAATGCGGTCACTCACCACCAGCTTCCCGGTTTTGTGATTTATTGTAAAGTATCTCCGGCCACTGTCCGATGTAATTCTGATTCGTCGGGTGGAAAGTTTTCTCAGGTCCAGACCCAGATCCCGGACAATGTCACCGACCAATGCCCCGTTCTCCAGCTCCTCCGGAATAGAGTATCGAATTTGTGCATTTGTAAGGCCACTGAGTACGAAAATAACCAAATATAAGGAAAAAGGCACATTCTCCTTTACACTGTAACAGCATCGCGCCGTCACAGCCATCGCAGGCAGGCAGAATTTGCAGACGGGTTTGAGAAATCTTTCCGCCTTCTCAGCTTGCTGTGCGTCCCCACCCGCCTCATTAAAAACGACGGAATAGTCCGTGCATAACTCCGACTATGAGCAGGACGACCACCGCATCCTATCTGGTGCCTGTTTAAAGGGAATTTTCCCCTGTGCATCCATGTTTTCCTTTGTCTGCCTGGGTGCTGTTTTTAAATTTCTCTATCCTCGTAGCTGGGCTGACTTTCACTGATTCTGCCTATTGGTCTCTCTCTCTCTCTCCCTCCCTCTCCCTGCGATGTGGTGATGGTGTCTGTGGGCAAAAGGGGAGGGGGAGCCACTTGCTCAAACGATGCTGGCTGCATTTCAGCACCTCCGATAAAATGATCGAGCACCATCTAACACAAATAAAAACCCAACAGACTGACAGAAAACACTGCAGTTTTATCTATTTATAAATCTGGTCGCCGTAGACGGAGCGGCCAATGTCATCTGCACACTGATTTCGGTGAAATGAATTCGACACAATCGTTTTCCCTCTTTTTGTCAGTGCCACCGCCCTTTTCATTGTGTGCTGGGAAACTGATTTATGAACCAGCCTGGCGATTAGACTTCCTCAATGATGCAAACCCGCAATTACCCAGGGACCCTCTAGCCAAACGGAAAAGCGGATTTCTGATAAATGCGGTCTATATTTTGAAAACAAAAGAAAACTGATAAATAAATAAACCAACTGTAAAAAAAATAAAAATAAAATAAAGCTCCATGCGAATTTTAGTGCAGCAACTCTCAGTGATGTTCAGCGTGTATGACTTTGATTCGCTTTAGCCTATTTAAAGAAGGGTTTTTATTATATTCGAGTTTATATCACAACAAAGGCCAGGGGAGTAAGAGGAGGTGACTGAGCGGCGGTGTTGGGAGTGTATTTGAGAGGATTCTCTCTTTTAACCACACAACCATCAGATCATTAGTGGGGTGGATCTGGCTGCTTCACCTTCACGAGTTAAAGTGCTAAGACACTGGGGACCTCTGTCAGCACAAAAACATTTTCTGTTCCTTCATTATATCACTTTCCCCCACAGTGATAGCTGGAGATGCTTTGGACATACACCGATATTAGACGTTGTGCTGCAGAGCCCTTATTTGCTGCACAGGTTAATTCCCACATAAAACACAAAGCACGTGACGTCATGGGGATGTTCACTAGTGACGACACTAACCAGGTCACAGACAAGATGCTCCAGATGTGACCCCTTTGGCCTCTCCTCACAGGCAGTAATGATTATGCACACATAAACTGCGTAGGCACTAATATTTAAAAGTAACCACATCACTATCTGCTACAGCACTTACAAAGAGCCACATCTTGGAGGGATTTTTGCACATAAACTGTCTCCCTCGCCATCGGCTTTTATCCTTAATTAAAAACTTCACATAGGCCTTGGCTATTATAAGACACATTAGCCAACAGCTTCCAAATCACATCACTAACCATAATGGTGTTTCAGTTTCAGGTGACAAGACAAGACGCATATAATGATATTCCACTTTTCCAACCAAGACGTTTTGAATAAACTGTAACCTGCAGACGGTCTGAACACCGGATGTGTAGTGTAGCACTAACACCCAAATCATCCTGCTCTGACTGATTTAAATTGAATTAAAGTTAATTGGATGAGACCTTACCCCCAAGCAGTCAACATGACAGAGAGAAATGGAAGACCTTTTGACGCTGTTCAGTTTTATCTGAACAGTGCAGCGGCGCCTGCGGAAAACATAATCAACTGAAGTGAACACTGAGTTCGCAGTTTCAAATAAAATAAAATAGGTCCTGATAAGCCACCAAGAATATAAATACAAATTAGTCTCAGGAACAACAATGACAACACCCTAAACAAGTTATATGCCGTGAAGAAGTGGCCTTGTGAGAGCCTGAGCCTTCTTGATTCACCCCGGCCACTGGGCCAAGATGAGCGTCCAACGCCCACATAATCCTTTTCCTCTCCTGGTGAGCTGCCACTCTCACCCACACCAGGTCTGCTCACGGCGATGACAGCGCTTGGCATCCCGGGAGACGGGGAGAAGACAGTGACTCACTCCGATGCTGCTGGTGGATGGGTAGATGCAGAGCAACTCTTCACACTCCAAAGCGACAAGGAGGAGGTGGTGAAATGGGGAGTTGGAGAAGCAGCCAAATGTCCGTTGAAGGAAGACAAATTATTAGCTACTGTACAAAAACCCCTTCTACATACATTTAATGTCTCTTTAACTTGAAAAGCGCGCGTATGTACTCGTGTGCATGTTGTACTCGACAGTAACAAAATAATGTGTATTTCAAATTACGTCATATGAATATTTATTTTTGCCTATATTTGCAGGGCTTCTGCTTCTCTGTTACTATATTTGGCATGGATTTATCTCTCTGCATTATTATTCCACTGAGCAGCAGTGATAACACAGTTTCTTTCAACCGGGGCTAAGAATCTCTGATGGTCTGCATGTGGCTACGGTAAGCCACGCTACACCGTGACATTTAGCAGATTTTCCCGGTTGGACGTGTGGACCTCTGTGTTTGGCAATGACACAAAATCAAAACAGGCACCGTTAATCTCGTCAGTAACAAAGACAGAGCTGGATTTACACCTCATGACCTTTGCACCTGTATCCCTTACTCTCTTCCTTTTCTCCCCCTACTCCTCCGGTGTGTTTGATATGTTACAGGTCTCTCATGCCTGTTTCAAATACGCCCATCTGTTTCAGCGTTAATTGCTTGCCGCTGAGCTGTGGATTATTTCATTTTTCACTCAAGGGTGCTGCAGATAAAGCTATCACCATTATTCCACCTGCAGACAGACGGTTGTTACACATCAACAAACACCGATTTCAGAGAGCTAATTGGCTAATTGGTGTTAATTTTAGCTGTATGTTGTCTTAAAAAAACAAAAAACACAGGTTGTCAGAACTAGTTCCATCAATTCATTTACCTGACTTTGACTTTTTTTATGCTCAGCCCCCTTCCAATCCCTTTATATTCTCACTTTCCCCAAGCATCTTTCTCTCCTATACTCTCTCCACTCTGGAGTGTCTCCAGCTGCACCTCTGTCAGAGATCTGCTGTTCCAGCTGAGAGCTGGATGAGGGGCATACTGGGGTCTTAAGTGGAAACACAAGAGCTCATGCCTTTTACAGACTGATTGACAAAAAAGGAAGAAACTGGTGAAAAAACGGTGGCTTTATACAGGCAGGCCTGTGATAGATATGGGGAGGAGAGATAATTCAGATCTTAAAAACTGAGACTCCCTCTTTGTTCATTCGCTCTGCCAGAATATTATCATCCCCCGTTACATCAATTATGCAAGATGGCCACCATATTAATAACATTCTCTTCACTAGGACTCAACCTCATTAATACTGTAAGCGACCACTCTAAAAGCCATTCATATTACTTCCCCAAAGAGTCTGTTATCTGGAATCCCCCTATTCTTAATGAGTCAGATGACAGCAGAGATCCACGGAGGGTCACGGCTGGGCTATCATGAAGCAGGACTCCTTGCATCACTCCCTCAGTCAACACATATACAAACAGAGGCACTCAAGCAAACTTAAAGGGCAATTGTGCCTGTGGGCACACACGCTCACACACCCACACACACACACACAGTGTAAAACATAACTATAAAAACACAAATGCTATCCAAGGACAAAACAATTTTGTCTGAATGGATGTCAGAACGTCTTTTGCTGTTGTTTCCTCTCATTCGTAAAGGCAGGGAACAGCCATCAAGGCTGACAGACACTGACAGCAGGGAAAAGGAGCATGCAGACTCTTAGAGGTTATACTGACAACACCTGCTGATTCCAGGTAATGTTCATTATGTGCTTTACTTTAAAGCATTAGAGAAAATCCACACCCACAATCAAAGATTTTAGTGCCGCTTTGTGCATGGGACAGCAGTCATATTGTAGTATGGATTTCATTGGTAGAATGTTAAAGGCACACATACTATTCTCAGTTTTCTTCATGCTGGTAAAGAGCAGGTGAGTGAGAAAGATAGAGGAAATGTCTGCAGGCTGGTGTAGGTGGGAAGCAGCGTCTGTGCTGTCAGGAAATGTGCTTTTAGATTTAGCAAATAAAGAAACTGACAAACCAGCCCTTTTCTTAGAGGAGACAGCAGAAACAGCATCCTAAACAAACGCCTTACAAAATAATGTATTTTAAAGATCAAGGCTACCCTTGGTGGGTGTTGTGATGGGATGTATACAATCAAAATAGAATTCTTGAGGAAAAGAGGAAACATTGTAATCACCAGGCATATTAACAATTCATTGAAGGCTTCATTAGGGTCTGTTCATGTTGTCCTTTGGTTATCTTTTCTGCTGAAACCAAAATATAAAATATGTACGACAACAAAACAGTATCCTCAAGTCTCACCATCACTATATATCAGTTATGCCTCAGTAAAAAGAATAAAGGTTAAAAGTCAATGCCAATAGCACTGCAAATTGAATCTTACTGTATGTGTGGGAGAGGCAGGCTGAGCAAGAGGGAACAGAGGTGAGAGAGACAGTGAAATTGGTCCCTCTGTTGGATTAAATCGGTAGTACAAGGGTTGGACACATGATCGTCACCCCACTGCCCATCCACACAGGCGTTCTCATTAAGCCAAAGCACTAAAACATAATCCCAGCTATGAGTGTGTGTGTGTTTAACAGAGAGAGAGGGAGAGGGAGGATAAGAGAGAGAGAAAAAGAGAAGAAAAGCACAGACGTCAGACTGCAGTGGCAGTCATTTTCACTCTCATTTCTAATACAGTGACCGCAATGGATAAAGCAAGATATAAGGCAAGGGACCCTCCAGAGGTGACCAGAGAAAGAGCAGTATAAAGTACACTGATGGTAGAATCTACAGTACCAGTGTCGGTAATTGGAACAAGGGCAAGTCATATGTGTATTTATCGAAAAAGGAACTATCATTTATTATATGTATGTATGCACATATAATAAATAAATAAAAATATGTATTAGATACACATCAAACACACACACTTAAACGAGGATTCTAGTGAAAAATGCTGTATACATAGAACAAAGCCAGCTGAACTCAAGGATTTTGTCTCTAAGGCTATTGTTTAACCTTACCAAAAAAGGAAATAAACAACCTCCAATCACAGATAAGGTACCACAGTCTGCTCTAGTTTTGCTGTCACTCCCTTTATCAGCATCACTATTTCAAATGAAATGAAAAATGCAGAGAAAAAAGCTCCTGAAATACAAATCTCAAAATACAGACTGGTAACTTCTATTATCAATAACACTAAAAAGACTAGTGAATTATATTATTTAGTGAATAGGCTTATAACACTATAACAAAGCTGTGTTATCATACCTTCTTCTTTTTCTCTATATGCACAAGAACTTTCCCATTTTTAAATCTCCAAAACAAAAGTCCACAATCCTTTTACTCAGGTGGGCACAGTAAGCGGGTGGAGGAGGCATTCTCTGGGTATGTTTGTTTGTGCTGATCCCTTGTGTACCTTGCTTTCAAAAATAAAGGGTATGAGAGAACTAAAAGCAGCAGCACAAATCCCTCCCTCTGGGATCCTGCAAGGGTTAAACAGTTCCTTGGTTGTCCTGGTTCAGCCTGTGCATAAATCAAACAGATTCTTGTTATGGCACTGAACAAAGCTATCAGGAAAAGCAGGCAGGCTTTGGATGCTTCCCTCTTAGGATGCCCTGGCTTTGTATCCTTGCCGGATGGGAGAGGATGGAATCCGTGGTTCTGAGCATGACAAAGCTAATCTAATGACTGCAACAACATCCCGATGCCACTAAGAGGGAGCATGGATGGAGGATGGGATGGTGAAAGTTGGGGAGAAGGGGAGGGGCGGTGATAAAGTTCTTCCTTTTATCTGTGACTAATTGTAAGCCTGTGATGTTCCCACTCAGCTGCAGGGCATGTATTTAATATGTTTTTTGTCCATCTCATCCTCAGAAGCTCCAGTTTTCTCACTATCTCATGCTCAAGGCTCGAGTCTGTGCTGCTGTATTTGTGACTTCCTCTAAAACCCTCTCCCTTTTTAGAACCGACGCTCTAATCTCACGTACTTTTCCCTCGCTTGCTCACTTCTTTTACCCTTCGTCTGACTTGGCATTTCTGCTAAAGATGCTGTAGACCTTTGGTTGGCATCTTTCTCTTTGTCTCTCGCTCCATCTCTCCTGCCTCCCATTGTGTCCACCCTTTTTCCTTCCGGCTTGCCTCTGTACAACACATGCTGGGATGGATGTCTGGGTGGGGGCGGGTAAATACTGGCAGCTCCCTGGAAACAGACTAGTTCATCATTTCATTACGGCTCAGAACAGTCTCCATGGTAACCACAGATAGAAGTGCTAACCTCACTCACACAAAGGACACACCCTTCTAAAGGAGAAAAACAGGAAGTGCTACATAAGACGTGTGTGTGACAGACAAACAGCAACAGAGATAAAGATACATTTTCTTTTAAGCACTCTGCTGTTCTGTCAGCTTATTTTAAAACTGGTGAGTTAAGGACATTTCTACATCATGCTTTTGGTCCATCTGTTGAACCCATCTGTGTAATCCACATCCAAAATGACCTAGGTGAATGCCTCTACTGTACTGCAATCTATGAGCTGTGGACCACTTAGCTGTCTGCCTCAACCAAGATAATGTACTGTAGAATCAATAATTTAATACATTTTGCAGTACTGGGGGAGGCAGAGTTAGAAGCTTTTATCAGATACACACTCTAAACCCAAGTCATCATCTTATGCATACTGCCAAAAAGCTATGACTCTCTCAATAGTTCTTATGTGTACATATTATTATTATCATCGTGGTTCCATAAAACAGCCACAGCAGGACATTTTTTCTGCTATGCAAGCACGCACAGTCTTGGGGCTCCATAAAAATATACTGTAACACAACACAACGACACACGATGTTCTGATGGTTTCATAAAGCCTCTCTCCTCATCCGCCCTGGCCCTTTGCCCCGCCCAACCGGTTTGGCTGTGATTGACACTAGGTGTTGTCGGCCCCGCCCAGCCGCAGAGCCGAGCAGGAGGGAGAGCTGAGCCGAGCAGAGTTGATACCTCGATCGGTACTGAAGCTCCCTGCTGCAGCGAGTAGCGGAAAATTACCTGCCCCTCCCCCCGCTCTCCCTCACTCACATTCACAGAGCCGCAGCGTACAGAACACATACTGAACCACTTTTACGCAAAGGCAGCTTCAGGCATTGTTTCAGGAACCACAGTATGGAGAGCTTGTGCATGCAGCAGAGACTGTATCGGATAAAGAGCGAGGCAACTACCAAACACAGGTTCATTCAGATGGCTCATGTAGCGCGCTGCCATCTTTAAAGCACACGCTGACCCACTTATAAGCTTCACGTAGCACATACGCATCGCATGCAATATGGAGAGTCTGTTTGAGAGCGCAGGAAGCCCTGGTTCAATCTCTTCACACTGAACCAACCAAACGAACGGAGTTATGACAGATCAGGCCATGCTTGTTTGTGCTGTACCACTCCCTGAAATGAGGTCGTGTCGTCTGAGTGACTCAAAGCATCATATATGAACCACAACACAATGAACAGTGAGCTTCACCGGGAATATCTGAAGACGTTTAACACGTTAGGAGCAATAACAATGTTATTAAATACAAAAGCTAGGTTTAACCACTGACAAATTAAATCAAACAGAGGCGCATCTGTTCTACTTGGCATGGTCGGATATGGGTTGCCTCTACTCTGTACACACATTAGAGATGTTAATGAAAATATATTAAATCGTGTTTACAGTGCTCTAAGGCCGATAGCACACATGTCTGTAGAGATGGACGATAATTCCCTGTTAGTTCTCTCAGCTGCTCCCCTTCTCGGGGAGTGCTGGTGAAGGAGAGGGGGAGGGGAAAGAGGTCTGGCAGCACGCAGGACACGAGGAGGAGGAAAAGAAGAAGGAACAGGCGTGAAATGAATAATATCATGTATATGTCTTCATATTGCAGAGCATAAGAAATAGGGACATGGAACAGGCACTGAGAAAAGAAAGAAGGAACTACAAGTAGAACTAGAAGATCTAATTGTACAATACAGAATTTGGAGGATGTGAGCATCTTATTTTAATAAATAACATCTAAATGTATGTGTTAAGTAGTAGTAGAATAACCAGCCAAGTAACATAAATAATTTCCCATAGGCTCAAATATTTTATATTGAAAGTAAAAAGATGTCTTGGCAAAAAGTGACCCATTCTCTGAGTGTTAATCTATTATTAGAAGTAGGCCTACAGTCTATCACACACTACCCTATAAAAGTATAACTGTGTTTCATAGTACACTGGGGTCTTAAATGCAGTTCCTAAAAGATATAATATTAAGACAATGGGGCAAGGTGTCACAAGTTGAAAACATAAGATATATTACAGAGCAATTGCTCTGGGTGGAATGCAGAGATATGATGAGTACAAACAGAAGAGGATTAAAAGCTCTAATAGCGAATAACAGGAAGGATGCTGTGTGACTCCAGAGAAGCTGATGAAAATATCTCAGGAGAAATATATTCAACTGCAAGAGTTGAACAAATATGAGCAGAGCAATATCAAAGAGAGTCAAAAATATATTATTCCAGATTAGACAATAAACTACAGTTCCAAGACAGGGAGAATTAAAAGGCCCTATATGCGCCCATGATCCCACACAGGTGTTTTCACTTATTTTGCTTAATTAAACCTCTTCTCAAGACAGTGTGGGCAAGTACAAATTGTGCTTGATTGACATCTCTCACTTTCCTGTTGTACTCAATGAGGAGCGACAAATTGCACCTTCATCATTCTTATAGTCCTTTTTCTCTGAAGACATTTTGACATGAAAACAGTAACAGAAGCACAGGTGTAAATAATAAATGTAATGATAGCTGAATTTCATTTAGCTGCTTCAGTGTCCAGCTAGTGTGAATGCTGGCTCACTGTCACAGCTTAGTACTGGGACACTTGAAAAGAACACAGCAATCATTCATGTTATTAATAACACCTGTGCTTTTGCTACTATGACAACTCAAAATGTCTGCTGTGGAAAAAGGCTTATGAGTGCACCTCACATCATTACCAGCATAACTCCTGAACTTCCACCTGAACTGAGAACTAATGAACCAGAATAACTGAAGAAAACACGTGTGTAGATGTGTAAGGTCTTAAACACCAACATCTGAACAAAATACAAAGAAAAGTTAAATCAGCTAACTGCATGCACACAGAGAAAGCAAAATGGACCCGAATTTGTTTTGCCTTGTGATTATATCTATTAGATAAAGTAAGTTTTAAAGGCTGATGAAGCACAAAATGAAGCTGTTTGTACTTTTGTCATGAATTTGTGAGTAAGACAGTTATCTAAAACAGGTAACACACAGTTTGAATGCAGAACTAGGACACATTTGTGCAATGGAATAGATCAGAGTCAACCACATAATAGGCTAAATGTGTAGGATAAACATCTAAACTAAAGCGAATCAAAACAACGTCCCACCCAAGAAATATAGCTGTCAATAAAAAAAACAGAAGGCATGGCTCTCCATCACAAAACATGTCAACTTCAGGCTCAAAACATGGAAAGAAACTAGGTTACCACAGGTTATCAAAAAGCTGGTCACTAGTTCAGTTTACTTAAGGTTTTCCAACCTAGTCATGGGCTCGACAACATGAAAAAGGCAGGGTTTGTAATTAGCCAAACGTTAATCACAGGTAACCTCAATGGACCAACAGCTGAAAGTGTGGATAGAAAGTCAATGTGATGTGGCGCGTGTACAGTAAGAGAGTAAGACTTACTCAGGTGGACTGCGGGGATTGTCAAGTAAGACAATACAACCCATGTGATACAAAATATCCTCCTCACTTGTGGCCGAAAGCTAACGTTAGCTACTATCAGAATGGTTGCAAGACAGCTCTGAGCCATCAGCAGCAGCACTGAGCGCGCTCTGCCGTTGACTGGCAAATGGTGAGCAAAGAAGACGCGCCATTTTGGATTTTTAAACAGTTTGTTGACATTTTGAAAATATTTGGGACTCACTGAGAAGTTGTGTTTCTGTTACATCAACACCCCCACGCATTGACGTATTTCGCCTGACAGGTTGCCGAGACGTTCAAGTTATCTCCAGTGACTTTGGGTTTTCAACATACAACCATTAAGTAACTTAATGTGCCAGAGGCCTATCATGGAAATCAGCGCTCCAAACTTCTCATTACCTCCCCTGCAACAAAATCTATGAGTGTTTGGAACAAACGGATAAACGTTGGAGAAGTGGGTTATGATACATGTTTGGTTTGAGAAGTTGCTGTACGTTTTTATACATTTGGACCCCTTTTTTTGCAGTGACTGGGTTGCCATTTGAGTCCATTCTGACTGCTGTGAATCCAAGTTGACGAACTACAACTGCTGTCCCCTGAGAAGGAGCAAGCTACAACTGTTCCGGAACAACCTTTCAAGCCCACTGACTGTGAGTTTTGATCCTCAAAAGATAACGTTACATTTTTGGTGGATTCCTGTGAGCCTAACGTTAGCTGGCTAACTTGACCGACCTTGTGATACAGACTCCATGTAGGATCAGAGTAGGCCTACAGTCTCCTCCTAGTCTCTCTCTCACTCTTATTTATTTATTTTACAAAATGCTCTGCTTTCTGTGAATAATTGTATAATTTAGTATGGTCATACTACACCGAGTGCTCCTTTGTAAATGTTGCTTAAAGGTCAGTGTATCAGAGCTGACTGAGTGCAATAAAGTCTAACTATGTTGTGCCCTAAGCACACCATTTTAGCACTATATGAATACATAATGCATCAGTCAAATGTTCAGTAGTTCTTGTTTTCCATCATTGTGTAAATAACCAAGTTCTAATTATTAGGCTGTGAGGTGATATTAAGCACTCAATTGCACGTCGTCATTAATTTAACGTATACACTGAAGAGTTGTTTATTCAGAGCCTTTCGCTGCCAGAAATTATTGACTGCTTTTCATGATGTTACTCATAAGTTGTGCTTTCACTAGATTCTTTATTACTCAAAGTTAATCCCATGACTACTTTTACTTTATTACCTGTTGATATGCAGTGAAATATATATAATTATGAAATTATAATTTTTGCAGTATTACCCACTCCAATTTTGTGCTCTTCTCTGGGGGGCGGTCTTGAAGTATAACGAGCATAGGCTACTATTGTGACAAAGAGTCTCTAACAGGATTTCAGTACCATGGATAGCGCCTATGCCAAAAGCAAAGCAGAGAAGGGGGGAAAAATAGGCTAAAGAAACAAATAATAGGAAACACTTCGTCCACAGCTCAGCAGTGATTGTAATTTAGATAGGAGACGGTGTATACAACAGTTACAGAACTAGTAGTCTATCAACTTGTTGGGGAGTCCATCTTACCTTGTCTTTATTAGGTAAAGTCTGAGTTCTGGTAAAAGTGTCTCCTCCGTTTATACTGATCAGCTCCGCATCTACAGGCGGAAACGGTGCGGGG